>CM070107.1:8621289-8631289 GCA_036178185.1 Liparis tanakae
TCAGAACTGAAGGTTCCATGAGATGAAGTTAACAGAGACAATGTGAGCCATGTTCTTAAGTGCTGGTGACCTTCAGCCCTGAAGGTCACCAGCTCACTGAACACAAAGGCATGAAGAGGAAGAGCAGGAGGAGCAGTGTGACGGAGGAGAAGGAGCGCAGAGGGTGGAGGTGTGTGTTCTGAGAAGCAGAAGAAGAAGTGGTGACGAGGTGGTCACACGGCGAGCAGCCAGTCAGCAGCTTGCAGCGCGAGGACACTTCACTGTCCACACAGAAAAGAGGAAACGGGCATGTTTTACATCTTACCTGCTGGGAGAGGGTTGTTTGGGGTCGCGGCGCAGAGGAAACCGAAGTAGAAGAAGAAGAAGAAGAAGAAGAAGAAGAAGAAGAAGAAGAAGAAGAAGAAGAAGAAGAAGAAGAAGAAGAAGAAGAAGAAGCAGCAGCAGCTCAGGATCAGTGTCAAGGAACAAACCATATCTACACCATGACTACACTGTTACACCTTGACCACACCATGGCTACACCTGAAGGGGACATGAAGGGGACATGGAGGGGACATGGAGGGGACATGGAGGGGACAGGAAGGGACAGGAAGGGACAGGAGGGGGACATGGAGGGGACATGAAGGGGACAGGAAGGGGACATGGAGGGGACAGGAAGGGGACAGGAAGGGGACAGGAAGGGGACCTGGTCCTCTGTCTGTGGGGGGTGTAGTAATGGCTGCCGGCTCTTCTGGTCCATATAAGTCAGATCTTCATTGTCTGGGATCAATTTGCATTTAACCCAGATCTCTGGGACCAACAGCGCTAAGACATGGAGACGAGGAAAGGAAGCCTTCTCCTCCTCGTCCCCTTACCGCCTTCACTCCTTCCTCGTCCCTCTGATGAAATAAACACGTTCTTATGTTTCAGCGTGTTCCTTCTGTCGGAGCTGCAGAGCCACGAATAACATTTTATTTTAAACCAACGTGCCAAGCGTCCAGCACAAAGAAGGCTCCTGAAAGAGGGGGGGGGGGCAGGACTCCCGATGCATGTGCCAGCTACATGTCACTGGGTTCTATAGATACTGGACGTGGGAGGTGTTAGCCTAGCTTAGCACAAAGACTGGAAGGAATTCAGTTATCTAACAGAATGTATCATCAGGACAACTCTGTGGAGCACAATATAGCCTGTTAGCTTGTTAGCCCGTTAGCTAACAGTGTCCAGAGGGTCCGGGTCTGAGTCCAGAGGGTCCGGGTCTGAGTCCAGAGGGTCCGGGTCTGAGTCCAGAGGGTCCGCTTCCCTTTAGCCTACATGTGTGACGCTGACGGCCGGATTGGCAGTTATGGATTGACCCGGTTCATCACGCCGTGTGAACCGATCCAGACGAACATGTGTGTCACATCGATCTGACCAGAGACACACAGCCCGGTCCAGACCGGGGGGGGCGCCCCCCCCCCCACTGACCTCCACCTCTCAACGAGCCAATCACAACGCACGGCCTTCAAGTTCATCTGGACTGATGGAATAAACAGAGTCACCGTTACCTTAACTCTCCTCCCAAAGCTCTGCACCTCCCTCTGCACCTCCCTCTGCACCTCCCTCTGCACCTCCCTCTGCACCTCCCTCTGCACCTCCCTCTGCACCTCCCTTGCTGTAAATGAATCAATTACAGAGTGGCGTAATCCTGTTAGAGATGAATGCACACCGCCCCGATGGCAGGTGCTGCAGCCGCAGCATATTGGAGCGGGTCTATCAAAGCTGTAGAACCACTGCTAAGCAGAGGGAACAGGCTGGAGAACCAACCAGAGGGAACCGGCTGGAGAACCAACCAGAAGGAACCGGCTGGAGAACTAACCCCAAGGAACCAGCTAGAGAACCATCCATCGTGTCCATACTTAGACGTTCCGTATGCATGGTTGTGGTTCTAGGTGTTTGAGTCCAGAGATCACAGTCTTCTCAATCATCTCATGACTGTAAACAGAGTTCATGTTGACGTTGTTGACGTTGTTGTGGTGTTGACGTCTTCCCAGCTGACCATTGTGTTATTGTCAGGTACGACCGTTCCCATTGGAGGAACACGGGGGGGAGGGGGGGGGGAGACCAACAACACTCTTTGTTTGTGGGCGCGGCACATTCACAAGGTCCAATCTGTCTGGCAGCGCCGGGCGACATTCTGAAGAAACTTGTCAGATAACAAGGGGGGGGGTAGTGACAACAAGAAGGAGGGAGAAAAAGAGAGAGAGGAGGGAACAACTAAAGCTCCTGCTTCGCTCTCCCTCCCCCCGCCGGCTCACCCAGACCATTGTGTACCGGGGGGGGGGGGGGGGGGGGGCAAATGGCCGCATGTTAACCACGTTTGACAGGCTGCACAAAAGGGGACACCTCGGGTCCCATGACGCAACCTGTACCCCCCCCCCCCATCACCACCACCACCACCAACATCACCACCCAAACACAGGAGGACCGGGGACACACACAAGGGGGGGGGGGGGGGGAGGGGGTGGAATCAGGTCAAGTCTGGACAGGAAGTGGGATTTTAACACTGATCGTTTACCACGCTCTTCGAAACAAAAACTCAATCCCAAGAACCCAAAGAAGATGAACTGAAATAAGAGCGTTGTGTAAAATGTATTATTAATGACGAGGATGAAGGCTGCCGGGTGGTTTGGGTTGTGTGTGTGTGTGTGTGTGTGTGTGTGTGTGTGTGTGTGTGTGTGTGTGAGTGAGGGGGGGGCTATTCTCCTCTGCTAACCTTTTCTTCAGCCGGGCCTGATTCTTTGATGGCTGACGGGACTCACAAAGGCACCTGCCCCATCCCAGAGTGAGTGTGTGTGTGTGTGTGTGTGTGTGTGTGTGTGTGTGTATCCCCCCCCCCTGACCTGACCAGCATTCCTGGCCTACAGGGGGTCCTCCCCATGGCTACCTTTACAACGCCGCCCCCCCAAACCAAAGTCTGGTAATCTCACAGCAAACAATGTTGCGGCGGCTCGGAGGCGACGCACGAGACTCTCACAGCTGCTCCTCAGAGGTGGAGCGTCCCCGTGGGAACAGAGCCGCCAGAGTGCATGATGGGAGATCTGGAGGGTCAGAGGTGCTGCTGACTGGACGCTCTGGGGTCCATGGGTTATGAACAACGTGAGCTCACAAGACTGAGACTGGAACGAGTGATCCACTTGTTACTCTGGTCCAGGACTACTCTCTACCTCTTCATCTTGTATAGTGCTGATAATAGATAATAAATGTAGATAATAGATAATAAATGTTGATAATAGATAATAAATGCTGATAATAGATAATAAATGTTGATAATAAATGCTGATAATAGATAATAAATGTTGATAATAAATGTTGATAATAGATAATAAATGTTGATAATAGATACTAAATGCTGATAATAGATAATACATGTTGATAATAAATGGTGATAATAGATAATAAATGTTGATAATATATGTTGAAAATAGATAATACATGTTGAAAATAGATAATGAATGTTGATAATAGATAATAAATATTCCTTTTGTTGTTGATGTGAAGCAGACTTGAGAAATATACTGTTGCTATGATAGCTTCTCTCATTAGAATTACACAACAACCATCAGTTCTGAAGATCTGTGGATGGTCTCTACAAGGTCTCTGAATAGTCTCTGGAAGGTCTCTGGATGGTCTCTGGAAGGTCTCTGGATGGTCTCTAGATGTTCTCTAAATGATCTCTGAATAGTCTCTGGAAGGTCTCTGGATGGTCTCTGGAAGGTCTCTGGATGGTCTCTAGATGTTCTCTAAATGATCTCTGAATAGTCTCTGGAAGGTCTCTGGATGGTCTCTGGAAGGTCTCTGGTTGGTCTCTAGATGTTCTCTAAATGATCTCTGAATAGTCTCTGGGTGGTCTATGAATGGTCTCTGGAAGGTCTCTATATGGTCTCTGGGTGGTCTATGAATGGTCTCTGGAAGGTCTCTATATGGTCTCTGGGTGGTCACTGAATGGTCTCTGGAAGGTCTCTATATGGTCTCTGGGTGGTCACTGAATGGTCTCTGGATGGTCTCTGAAAGGTCTTTAGATGGTCTTTGGGTAGTCTATGAATGGTCTCTGGAAGGCCTCTGGGTCTCGGCGGTCTGTGGCCTTTGAGGGGCAGCAGTGTCCCTCGAGCTGGACTTGGTGGAGCAGCTTTGACAGGAGTGTCAGCTCAGATAACTCGGATAAGTAAGTTCTGCAGGACTTCCCCCAGGGCTGGAGGGGGAGTCCTCATTCCTTTAATTGGTAGATCAGGGACCAGGAAGTGGTCTCTTGAAGCTCTGATGTGAGGAGGTTTGACTGAGAGGACAGAGAGACCGAGAGACAGAGAGAGAGACAGAGAGACAGACAGAGAGAGAGAGAGGCGGAGAGAAAGAAAGAAAGAGACAGAGACCCTCCTGAGGAAAGAGAAACCTTCTCTTCCTGTCCAGAGAACATTCACTTCCTGGACGGGTCCACAGAACACTAGACCGTCACCGAGACGTGAAACCACGACTTCTGTAGTCCCGTGAGTTCTACCGTGAGAGGTTCAATGACTGCCGTTAAAACACAGCGTTCCTCTCGACGAGCAGCAGAACCACAGGAGCTCCGGGTCCGATCAATCTCAAACCGATGGTCGCCACACAGAGGTGGGCGGAGCCTAACACAGATGCCGTGACACCGTCGTCCAGCCGCCAGATATCGACTGTTCCGTGTGAGTGTGACCTTGCCGCGGGAGCTCGGCCAATTAAACAGTTTCTGTGAGGGCGGGGCTAATGAGAACACAGTGAGGGCGGATCTCCATTAGGTGGGGGGATTACAAACTTATGATCACCTCCTTCTTCTCCTTTTCATTCATTCCTTCTTTTATCTCTCCTCCTTCCTTCCTTCCTTTCTTGTTCTTCAACTAATAATCAGTAAAAATACTAATAATGATATATTTTTTATTCTAAAGTCTGAATGAACATTCTGGGATCCTGAATTAATTCACGTGATGATTCAATCACGTGACAGTGATGTCACTCTCTGGGCGGTGTTGTTTTATTGTGGCGGGGCAAGAACCAGACTTCCTGTTGTTACTGTCATGTGTCTGCTGCACCTCCCTGAACAAAGGGCCCTTCTCCCGGAACAGGGCCCGGCTCCTCCTCCACCGTGTTGGCTGAAGTAATCTGACTAAATTCTGATGGGGGTTGGGGGGGGGGGGTAATCTCCTTTTCTTCTCAATCAAACAGCTCTGATGGGGGGGGGGGGGGGGGGATTAGGAATTCATATCACATGGTGCATTTTAAACTTGATTCCTGAGTTTAAGAAGCTCCAGGGGCCTTCAGTCCCCTACAGGAAGAACATGGAACAACACCTCGACTCTAAAGGTACGTTCACACCAAAAGCGAAACTATTTTTTCGCGCAACCGAATCCCATGAAAGGTCAACATGACGCCACCCAGGAAAATATTGTGTCTATCGCAGCCACAAGCGTCTGTACGTTGCCTCTTCATGGGATTCGGTCGCTCCAAAAAATAGTTTTGCTTTTGGTGTGAACGTACCTTTAAGGCTCTCAAGGGGACGGAATACAGAATCTCTCAAATAAATGTCTTTTGTTTCTTAATAGCTGGGTTAAATAATATGTATTTATGTTATGAAAACGTCATCATGTGAACATGTAATGTGTTCTGAGTTGTAACTGTTTCTTCATTTCTCAGTATTGTTGTTGTAGAAGAAAGATGACTTTCAGACTCAAGTTTTTTCTAATTCATGAGAAAATTGAAGAGGAAACATTGAGGTTACATATTTGTATATAATTAATAACGATTTATGCAACAAAAATAAATAATTCCGTAAACGGTTTCAGGGTTAGTTTCTAAGTCCTGTGATCCTTTAAGATGTCTATCGGCGGCGGGGGCGAAGGGGGAGGGGGGGGGGACACACACCTTCCATCCACCTTCCTCCCTCTTTTCTTTCATGGACTCTCCTCCTCCTCCTCTTTTCATCGGGCCTCCGGCGGTGAGACGCTCTGAATTGTGATTAAGAACGAGGAGAGAGAGCTTTTCTTTGTTCTGCCCTCAGGGAGGTGTTTACTGGGGAGATGGGGGGGGGGGGTTATGGAAGACATTAAGGTCAGAGAGAATAAGAGCGACAGAGTATAGTGATCCTAGAACTGAAGACACGGTGTGTCTCATGCCGACATTGAACCTGTCTCACTCTGACGTGAAGGGGACATTGAACCTGTCTCACTCTGACGTGAAGGGGACATTGAACCTGTCTCACTCTGACGTGAAGGGGACATTGAACCTGTCTCACTCTGACGTGAAGGGGACATTGAACCTGTCTCACTACTAGTATAGTGTAGATAAAACTGTCTGATTGTATGGTTGGTTATTTAAATCTACAAAAATGTTCTTTAATCTACACTTTCGGGTTCTTTAATCTACACTATCAGGTATTTTAATATACACTATCAGGTTCTTTAATCTACAATTTTGGGTTCTTTAATCTAAATTGTTGGGTTCTTCAATTTACAAAATCGTGTTCTTTAATCTACACTATCAGGTTCTTTAATTTACACTTTGGGGTTCTTTAATCTACATTATTGGGTTCTTCAATTTACAAAATTGGGTCTTTAATCTACACTTTTGGGTTATTTAATCTTGATTTTTTTTTTTTTATCTTGACTTTCGGGTTCTTTAATCTACACTTTTTGATTCTTTAACCTACACCAGTGTTTTTCAACCTTTTTTGCGTCAAGGCACACTTAAGACAAAAAGATTCACGGCACACCAACAACAGGAAATGATATGCAAATCAAACCCAAACATAGTTTCAGCATTCAGGGGTTTTCCTGGGTCAAAATGGGTCTTCGGTGCTCCGAAGAAGAGTTGTTGATAGGCGTTTGTGAAAAAGGCTCAGGCTTCATACCACCAACAGAGTGACGACACACACACACACACACAAACACCCAAGTTGGCTTTTTTTTTCACTAATGAAGTGACAGTATGTAAAAAAAAAAAAAAAATTCACAGCACACCTGACAACCACTGTGGTTGAAAAACACTGATCTACACTAACGGCTAAATGAATAAATTATTTTGGTTGTCAAACTTGTAGATATCGTGCTGAAGGAGAGTGAGTGAGCCTCCTCAGAGGGGTGGAGCCTCCTCAGAGGGGTGGAGCCTCCTCAGAGGGGTGGAGCCTCCTCAGAGGGGTGGAGCCTCCTCAGAGGGGTGGAGCCTCAGGCATGTTCAGGGAACATTTCATGCCAGACATCAAAACTTCTTCATTTTAATTAAAAATCACCTCAAACACTCAAGATCCAAATCCAAAATAAGCTGTTCTTCATCAGCTCTTCATCATTAGCTCTTCATCATCAACGCTTCATCATCAACTGTTCAACATTAGCTGTTCATCATTAGCTGTTCATCATTAGCTGTTCATCGTCTCTAAAATTAAATAATCATAAATACAAACACACCAAGTATTAAATGTGTCGCATGAGGAACGACCTCCGTCAGGACAGAGTCCTTCCCACCGCCTTCAGATCGACACCAACACAATAATAAGTAAACCAAGTCAAATAATTCACATTAATTAATTGAAATAATTCACATTAATTAATTGAAATAATTCACATTATTCAAGTCAAATAATTCATTAACCAAGTCAAATAATTCACACTAATTAGGTTAAATAATTCACATTAACTAATCAAATAATTCACATTAATTAATTGAAATAATTCACATGAATTAATCAAATAATTCAGATTAATCAAGCCAAATAATTCACATTAACTAAGTGACATATTTCACACACAGCTGATTGACGGTAAACTTTCTGAAAAAATAAGTTTTCTCTCTCCGTGATGAAGAAGCTAAAGATGAACAATAAGATCCAAACATCAGAAAACAGCTGCAGCTTCACAGCTGGAAGTGACGGCAGACACCGGAGATCCTGTTACACCAGATCCCCCAGACCCCCTCCCCAAAACCCCAGACCCTCATCAACCCCCTGGACCCCATGGGGGGGACCATCCAGAGAAGAAGAACAACAGGACGGCGTGAAGCCGCGGAACGACATCTTCAACTATATTTAAATAACATTATTACCAACGGTTTAAATGTTGTTTTTAAAAGTCAAGTTCACAGGAAAGATAAACAAACAAACAAATAAACAAACAAACACAACAGTGTGTTTAAACCAGCAGCATTCCTCATAGTGATAAAGACGAAGAGCATCTTCATCTTTCATGCAGCAGAATTATTAAAAATACATAAAAATATACCAAAGACCCGTTTCACCTCCAGAAGAACTTATTTAAATTAATAAACCAGAGACTGGAATGTGTCGTGAGAGAGAAAACTAAAACACAACTAGCTATTACATAGTTGGAAGTTTGTTGTTTTTTGTTTGTATTTTGTTATTTGTGTCTCGATGTGATCTTTAAAGTCTAATATTCTCTTTCAGTCTGTTTTGTGGCGCGCGCGCAGCCAACAGGTCCTCGCGCGGAGCGCCGCACGGATAACGGTATGCTGCTCTGAGAGTCCCGGCTCCCGGTCCCGGCTCCCGGTCCCGGCTCCGGGTCCATCCCCGCGTGAGGCCCGGGGCTCCACGCAGACTCCGGTCCCCCCTGGAAGCTCCACAAAGTCCCGTTAGAGAACTTTGCGTGTCCCGGGGCGCGTGCCGGGGACACGCGGGGACGCCCCGGGCCCCGAAGGGGGACCGCAGAGTTCGGGGACTGGCTGCGGGTCTCGGTGCGGGTCTCGGTGCGGGTCTCGGTGCCGGTCTCGGGGTCTTACCGTTCTTCCTCTGTGGGTTGGCCTGCTTGCGCCTCTTGCAGCGGGGTCCCTCCGCCATGACGTGCGGCTTCATGGAGGACTCGCTCCGGTCCGCATGGGCTCCTGATCCGGATCCGCTGCTCCTCCTCCGCGCTGCCTGACAACCAGCACACACAGAGTTAGTCCCGGACCGGGTTCTGGTCCCGGACCCGAGACCTGAGACCTGCAGACTACTTCACGGGATCCGGTCCGTCCGGACACTTTGTTTGACTTTGTTTGTTGCACCGAGCGACGCGAGAGATGAGACACGCACACACTCACACTCACACACACACGCACACACACACGCGCACACACACACTCTCACAAACACACACACGCGCACACATACGCACACACACACACACACACACACACATCACACACACAGGAGGGATGAGGGGAGAGGAGTGAGACACAGACATAGACACTATAGACATGTTCACAGTTCACACTCACACGCGCAAACACATATACGCTCACTTACACGCACACACCTATAGACACACACACCCACGCGCTCACACACGTTCACTTACACACACATAACATCAATAATAAATAAACAAAATAAACTTGTTGAGTAAAAAGAAGTCCTAAAATCTTTGATTATCAGGAAATAAACCTAAATATATAATATATATACCTGGATTACATTATACCTGAAATTGGGTTCATATTTATACCTGGAAAATATTAATTATACCTGAATATAAGTGATTATATGTGTGAACATATTTTGTATACATACACACACACACACACATATACATGTATATATATATATATATATATATATATATATATATATATATATATATATATATATATATATATATGTTTGTGTGTGTGTAAATATTCGTTAATATTATTGTCAATATAAGAGAATATATATATATATATATATATATATATATATATATATATATATATATATATATATATATATATATATATATGAACATATTATGTGTTAATATTAAAACTATATATATATATATATATATATATATATATATATATATATATATATATATATATACATATGAACATATTATGTGTTAATATTAAATATATATATATATATATATATATATATATATATATATATATATATATATATATATATATATATATATATAAAGAGTGTGTGTTAACAGTGGATATGAGCGCGAGCTGGTGAGTCTCGGGTCTCGTCGTTAATCTTTCTTCAGGTCAATAA
>CM070107.1:8638789-8668789 GCA_036178185.1 Liparis tanakae
GAATGAATGAAGTGATAAATAATGAATAGAACAGAGAACCGGCTCTTCGTGGCCAGGAGGTTAATGTTCGACCTCGGAGGAATCCGATCTGTGATGTCGGCACACAGCGAGACGTCCACATGTCCTTCAATGCCAAAACACCTACTTCATAGGTTTACCTCCAGACCACCTGAATCAGGGGATTCACCTTCAGACCACCACAACCAGGGGCTTCACCTTCATACCACCACAACCAGGTGGTTTACCTCCAGACCACCTGAACCAGGGGTTTCACCTTCAGACCACCTGAACCAGGGGCTTCACCTTCATACCACCACAACCAGGTGGTTTACCTCCAGACCACCTGAACCAGGGGCTTCACCTTCATACCACCACAACCAGGTGGTTTACCTCCAGACCACCACAACCAGGTGGTTTACCTCCAGACCACCTGAACCAGGGGTTTCACCTTCAGACCACCTGAACCGGGGGCTTCACCTCTAGACTATACCTCAAATTAAAAGTGATTTAATGATGCAGAGGTATACAGACTGATGAGTTCCCTCTTGTCAGACTGATAAAAGGAAATCTTACTCAAAGTCTCTCTGTTGTCATGGACACCAGTGGAAGTAACTTCCCTCATTTGATACATTCCATATGAAATGAGTGTTATACACATAAAGTGATTTATTTGTTTCTCCTGTATTTCACTCACATTCCGTGTTTCCTGTGAACACCTGAGCCGCCGGCCCTTAATGAACCAAACCTTGTCAAATTAACGTTATTACCGTCTTTTCAAATAACAACACCTCCCTCCCTTTTCCCAACAGGCAGCAACTTCACTCCTCATTATTTTCACATTAAAAGCATCGCAGTGAGATTAAAACAGAGCAACTTCATTTCAGATTCATGTGTTTGCGTGAAGCCTCAGAGGAGCCGAGAAATCGTTGAGCAATCGTTTATACCTCCAGTAGGGAGACACCTCCAGTAGGAAGACACTTCATAAAGACAATAGTGGAAGGAACGCTGAAGAATAAGCAGGTTTAAGAAGGTTTTTAGGATTGGGAGGAAGTCTCAAGATGGTGAGGACGTCTCAGAGTGGTGACGGAGGGTCCTGGTCTCTGCATGGGGTAGAACCAGAAGGACTGAAGGTCCTGGTCTCTGCGTGGGGTTGAACCCGGGCCAGAAGGACTTGGCGGCCGTCTCTCGATTGGTCATTAATATTCCCGAAGGCCTGAAGTAAACCACTTCCTGTCGGAGAGGGTTGCCATGGTAACTCAGAGCTGACAGCTCGTCTTAATGTTTTTGTTTTCAGGATCTTTGTGTTGATGTCTGAACCAGGAAGTGTCCCATGGAGGGACACAGGGACGCGTTGGTCCTCTGAGGACGTCTCTCATCACAGACACAACAAACCCAAGAAGCTGATTCATACTCTTTGATTCATACTCTTTGATTCATACTCTTTGATTTATACTCTTTGATTCATACTCTTTGATTTATACTCTTTGATTTAAACTTGTTGATTCATACTCTTTGATTTATACTCTTTATTTATACTCTTTTATTTAAACTTGTTGATTCATACTCTTTGATTCATACTCTTTATTCATACTCTTTGATTTAAACCTGTTGATTCATATTCTGTACTGGTCCTGTTAGACCTTAGTGCAGATAGAGGACTCATCTCTGTACTGGTCTTGTTAGACCTTGGTCCTGATAGAGGACTCATCTCTGTACTGGTCTTGTTAGACCTTGGTCCTGATAGAGGACTCATCTATCATGCCCCTTCGTGTATCCCTTCTCCTGTCGAATAGATCCCAGACCGACAGAGGACTTGGTAGTGGACTGGAGAGTCTTGTGGTCTCTGCAGGATTACCAGACTCACAGGTGGTGTCCTGGTCTCAATCCGTCCTCAGACCTCCACAAACATCTGTCCTGATTGCTTTTTTGTAAGACTGATTAACGACATAAATCCTCCACCTTGTGAGAGTGTAACGTCTGAGGATCAAAGTAAATCCTCCACCCTCAATCCACTGCCCCCCCCCCCCCCACACACACACACACCTACAGACACACACTACACCGCACACTCAATCAGGCACACCCATAGACAGAAACACACACACACACACACACATATGCGTATATATATTTATATATATATAAAATATATATTTATTTATATATAAATATATGATATATATATACATATATTATATACATTTATTTATACATGCATATATATAATATATATATATATATATATATTATATATATATATATATATATATATATATATATATATATATATATATACATAGACGCAAAAAACGGCATCCTGCACCTTGAATGTGTTCACTCTCTCAAGTCGTCACTGACAGACTACAACAACTGTGTGTGTGTGTGTGTGTGTGTGCGCGCGTTTGTATGTGCGGGGTGGGGTGGGGTGGGGGGGGTAAGGGGGTTCCCATGCCCTCCACATTCCAGTTTCAGATCCCAGAAGCATTTTGTTGTTTTTTTTATTTTATTTTTACTCCCCCAGCATGACACACACACACACACACACACACACACACACACACACACACACACACACACACACACACACACACACACACACACAGACACATAGACAGACAGACACACACAAACACACACACAGACACACACACACACGCAGACACACACACACACAGACACACACACAGACACACACTCACACACACACAGATACACATACACAGAAAAACAGAAAGTATAACGGTGAGACCGAAGAAGAAGAAGAAGAAGAAGAAGAAGAAGAAGAAGAAGAAGAAGAAGAAGAAGAAGAAGAAGAAGAAGAAGAAGAAGAAAGAGGTGAAGGAGAAGAACAAGAAAGAGGTGCAGTGCATTCTGGGAAACCGTGATGTCACAGTGAAGAGGAGAAATGACTTCCTGGAATCAGGTCTGTGAGAATCGGGGGCGGCTTCCTGTCGGGACCTTCTCATGGCTCTCACAGGAAGCGCTGACCCCCAAGGTGCCTTGCTCAGGGGCCCACGCCATGTTTACTCTATTACCCTTGAGTCAACAATAATAATGAAGTTGATGTGACACTCGGAGCATCACACACACAGAATCCTTTCCCATGATTCAACACGTCACCGTCCTACTGCTCAGGGAAAGTACTCGGATATTCACAGCTATTGGGACACCCACCTGGCTAACAGTTCCCTCTGCTACCAGTGTGTGTGCTAAGCTAGGCTAACAGTTCCCTCTGCTACCAGTGTTTGTGCTAAGGTAGGCTAAAAGTGTCCCTCCACCACAAGTTTGTATGCTAAGCTAGGCTAATTTGTCAATCTGCTACCATTGTTTGTGCTAAGCTAGGCTAACAGTTCCATCTTCTACCAATGTTTATGCTAAGCTCGGCTAACAGTGTTCCTCTGCGGCCAGTCTTTGTGCTAAGCAAGGCTAAAAGTTGCCTCTACTATGAGTCGCTGTGCTAAGCTAGGCTAAAAGTTCCCTCTACTGCCAGTGTTTGTGCTAAGCTAGGCTAAAAGTTCCATCTACTCCCAGTGTCTGTGCTAAGCTAGGCTAAACATGTGGACTCTCAGCGTTGAGCTGGATTAAAGTCAACAAGCGGACAGGAAGTGGTTCTCCGCTCTGAGAGAAGCGAGTTCCCACAAAGTTAAAACGAGGATCTGCTCATTAGTTCCGATAATGCCGACAGGAGGGACGCGACTGACCTTTGACCTCTGGCACAAACTCCAAACTGAGTTATGAGTTAGCGGCAAAGCCAGTGAAGCTCCGTCCCAGCATGCCTTGCTGTTATTATGTATGATATCAACAGGAATTCATCACTTCTTCACTTTCTGTTAACTCAGTTTTTAGATTTGGGTCAATTAATTTTTTAGCCAGACCTTTTATTTAGCTTTTTAATTGTCTCCAATTTATTTGACTGAGTACTCAGTATAGTCCTCAGTATAGTACTGTGTGTAGTACTCTGTAGTCCTCAGTAAAGTATTGTGTGCAGTACTCCGTAGTCTTCGGTACATCAGCATGTCACACAGGTTGTTGTGATGCTCTGATGACGTCATCAGGTGAAGACCAGCAGCAGATTGTTTTTTTACCTTTTAAATCTGTATTAGTGTAAAAATAAAAGCCTCTTACAGCCGACATGTAAATCCTCTGAGTGTTTGAACTGCAGCCAGCAGGCTGTGTTCAGGTACCAGAGGCCTGATGATGATGATGAGGATGATGATGATGAACCCCCCCCCACACACACACACACACACACACACACACACACACAAACAGACACACACAACCCTTCTGCATGGACACACAGCTTCTTGGCACGCCCACTAATTAACTAAAGACATGAGAACACGACCTGACGTGGGAGAGGTCTTTTATTTTGGTAGTTTTTTAAGGTGGATGAAGATTAATCCATTTTCCTTTTTTGTATCCACTCAGACAAATACATGAGATGTATGAGCAGGTTTGAGGTGAGCTCACGTATACAGCAGCTTAACGCATGAAATCCAGTGTGAGTGGGAAGCACTCTGCAGCATGTGGCGGTATAAATAAATAGTGCTCGCAGTGGAAGTGGACCGCGGGATGGCGAAGCGGCGGCGTTAGAAGCATATTAAGTGCAGCGGGAGCAGATAAGCTCCAACAGATGTGTTTGGGTGTTGACATTGTTTGTATTTGCAATCTGATAGATCAAAATGTTTCACTCCACTAATAGGCTTTTATTTTTGTACATTTTGGATTTACTCCCCCCCCCCCACACACACACACACACACACTCACATTTTAAAGGACTAGACCACGTTTTGTTCGTCAAAATGATCATATTTACTTGTATGTATAATCTCACGCCACAGAATGTTTCCATGGAAACTGAATGATGAAACAACACGAAGGTTCTCGTCCTGCAGGAGCAGATGATTGACATGTGTTCCCGAAGCAGCAGCTCATCAAAGAAAGGACTTCCCTCCCTTTATTTATTTTATGTATTTTATTTCTTTAATTATTTTTAAATGTATTTTATTTATTTCATTATTTAATTATTTCTTTTATTTATTATTATTATTATTATTTATTTTAATATTTTTGGGGGAATATTTTTTATTCATTTCGGTTTTTCAAATATATTTAATGTCTTTGTGTGTAAATGTATGGATGTGTGTAAAAAAATTAAAACTAAAAACTAAATAAAACTGGGCAAAAATTAGA
Organism: Liparis tanakae; assembly: GCA_036178185.1. Classification (NCBI taxonomy): domain Eukaryota; kingdom Metazoa; phylum Chordata; class Actinopteri; order Perciformes; family Liparidae; genus Liparis; species Liparis tanakae. The sequence continues at coordinate 8,643,986 of CM070107.1, forward strand.
CATATAGATATATTATTCAGACATGATATGTTCTTATATTTTATATTGTATGTGATTAGTTTACCTGAACAATCCCCGCCCCCTGCCTCCCCATTGGACACCACTCAGAGACACGTTAACTTTCCCCAGAGACGTGATGCCGGACCCCCCTTCACGCATTACATCATCCTCCGACAGCAGAGACACCTTGCTGCTCAGAGGAGCTCCGTGTTCACGAGGCGTCGCGCTGAGATCTGATGCCGCGACACATTGTGTTTATGTATCTGCAGCAGCAGATTATCTCTGAATGAAACACACACCAACCGCACGGTGTGTGTTGATGAAGAGATTTGAATAAAGAGTGTGTGTGTGTGTGTGTGTGTGTGTGTGTGAGGCTTTGATGTGGGTGAGGAGGCCTCAGGGCTCCTCATCGGTGCATGGTGCATGGCGGCTCGGAGACATTACATAAGCACTTGGCTGCATGAATACTTCTCAAATACCTGGCATTAGAGGAGCCTAATCTGCTTACAGAGACATTATGGGATGCACTCTGCGGCTGTGACAGGTGTCCCTGCATCAGGAGGAAGATTATCTAATGCACACTTGTCTTCAATAACACACCAATGCGTGGGGGGTGGGGGGGGGAGGGGTTGGGGGGCATTTAAACCTGAGATCCACAAAGATACACTAGCAATGCATCACTATACATCCTTGTTACACTTCACTATACTTCATTATTACACTTCACTGTACATCATTATTACACTTCACTATACTTCATTGTTACACTACACTATACTAAACTATTGCACTTTAATATACTTAGTTATTACAAATATATACTTTATTATTACGCTTTACCTGCAGCAGTTTCATGAGGACAGTATTACGGTATTTATAACCTGCTTTATCAGGACAGTATTACAGTGTTTATAACCTGCTTTATCAGGACAGTATTACAGTGTTTATAACCTGCTTTATCAGGACAGTATTACAGTGTTTATAACCTGCTTTATCAGGACAGTATGAAGGTGTTTATAACCTGCTTTATCAGGACAGTATTACGGTGTTTATAACCTGCTTTATCAGGACAGTATTACGGTGTTTATAACCTGCTTTATCAGGACAGTATTACAGTGTTTATAATCTGCTTTATCAGGACAGTATGAAGGTGTTTATAACCTGCTTTATCAGGACAGTATTACGGTGTTTATAACCTGCTTCATGTGGACAGTATCAAGGTGTTTATAACCTGCTTCACGAGGACAGTATCAAGGTGTTTATAACCTGCTTCATCAGGACAGTATGAAGGTGTTTATAACCTGCTTCATCAGGACAGTATGAAGGTGTTTATAACCTGCTTTCTCAGGACAGTATGAAGGTGTTTATAACCTGCTTTATCAGGACAGTATGAAGGTGTTTATAACCTGCTTTATCAGGACAGTATGAAGGTGTTTATAACCTGCTTTATTAGGACAGTATTACGGTGTTTATAACCTGCTTTATCAGGACAGTATGAAGGTGTTTATAACCTGCTTTATCAGGGCAGTATTACAGTGTTTATAACCTGCTTTATCAGGACAGTATTATGGTGTTTATAACCTGCTTTATCAGGACAGTATTACAGTGTTTATAACCTGCTTTATCAGGACAGTATTACGGTGTTTATAACCTGCTTTATCAGGACAGTATTACGGTGTTTATAACCTGCTTTATCAGGACAGTATTACGGTGTTTATAACCTGCTTTATCAGGACAGTATTACGGTGTTTATAACCTGCTTTATCAGGACAGTATGAAGGTGTTTATAACCTGCTTCATCAGGACAGTATGAAGGTGTTTATAACCTGCTTCATGTGGACAGTATCAAGGTGTTTATAACCTGCTTCACGAGGACAGTATCAAGGTGTTTATAACCTGCTTCATGAGGACAGTGTTAAGGTGTTTATAACCTGCTTCATGAGGACAGTATGAAGGTGTTTATAACCTGCTTTATCAGGACAGTATGAAGGTGTTTATAACCTGCTTCATGAGGACAGTGTTAAGGTTTTTATAACATGCTTCATGAGGACAGTGTTAAGGTGTTTATAACCTCCCTCCTCTGCTTATTGTATGTAGCGTTCATCCCGTCTTCTTCCTCCTGCTCTCCTCTTCTTAAACAGCCTCCTCGTTGTCGTTTACTCTCAGTTTTTTTATAAGGGGGGGGGGAAGAGAAAAAAAGACGAGACAAACAACTGTGTTCTCCAGCCACGAACAGATGAAGATGTGATCCCCCCCCCCCCCCCCCCCCCCTGAGGACGCGATGTGGATGTGAAAGGAGGATCGGGGACAGTTATGAATGTGCGTTTGATTTCATAAAGACGAGGGATCACACTGAGCTGCTTGTTGAGCGGTGTCCAGATGTGGCGCTCAGACTCGGTGCATCAATGCCGCCCTGTTCGCCTTGTTCCCGACACACTGAGGGGCCCTGGTGTCCACCTCACCGCCGGGGGGGCGTGGGAGGGGGGGGGGGCCTGATAAAGAGTCCCAATCACGGCGTGGTATTTTTACACATCGTGGGGCGACAGATTCTCACGTGTAAAGAAGAGTTCATAAAACGAGTGAAACACGTGTTTACATCCACGAGCTCAACGGACAATCAGACCATCGACTCACTGCAGGGACCAATCAGGTGAGAGCTCCACCCTCCACAGGCGTTACATCACATTACACCTCATCAGTGACCCAGGGTCAGACGGTGGATTCATGTTCTCCAGATGTGTCCTCACTGTCTCTTCATGTGTCCTCACCCTCTCTTCATGTGTCCTCACTGTCTCTTCATGTGTCCTCACTGTCTCTTCATGTGTCCTCACTGTCTCTTTATGTGTCCTCACCCTCTCTTCATGTGTCCTCACTGTCTCTTCATGTGTCCTCACTGTCTCTTCATGTGTCCTCACTGTCTCTTTGTGTCCTCACCCTCTCTTCATGTGTCCTCACTGTCTCTTCATGTGTCCTCACTGTCTCTTTATGTGTCCTCACCCTCTCTTCATGTGTCCTCACTGTCTCTTCATGTGTCCTCACTGTCTCTTTATGTGTCCTCACCCTCTCTTCATGTGTCCTCACTGTCTCTTCATGTGTCCTCACTGTCTCTTCATGTGTCCTCACTGTCTCTTTATGTGTCCTCACCCTCTCTTCATGTGTCCTCACTGTCTCTTCATGTGTCCTCACTGTCTCTTCATGTGTCCTCACTGTCTCTTCATGTGTCCTCACTGTCTCTTTATGTGTCCTCACCCTCTCTTCATGTGTCCTCACTGTCTCTTCATGTGTCCTCACTGTCTCTTTATGTGTCCTCACTGTCTCTTTATGTGTCCTCACTGTCTCTTCATGTGTCCTCACACTAGTGAGAGTGCTGACTGTGTGCGCGCGTCACGCTAAACGAGGCGCGCGCCCGCAACGGAGCTCTAGCGGCGCGAGTCGAGAAGAGTTGGAGACGGGGTGTGTGTGAGACGGGGTGTGTGTGCTGGTGAGAGGCTCACCGTGTGTGTGTCCGTGTTTCAGCAACATTGCTGCTACGCTTCAACCACGACGTCATGATGTGAGTTTAAGAGCCGCAGTAAGAGACGGTCCGTGAGCGTGTGCCACGTTGGGTCAAACCATCCTGATATGGTGGGAGGGGGGGACTCTGGGTTTTTTAGGTCAATTAAATTAAATTGCCTACTTAATGTACAATTCAGTTTATGAACTTACACTTGTGTTTTATTGAATATTTATTAAATAGCTATTTTTAAAGGATTTTTTAATGGATGCTAATTTTAAATAGATTTTTTTGTTAATCTCATGTACCCCCTGGAGTGCTTTCACGTACCCCCAGGGGTACGCGGACCCCCAGTGTCACATGTTTGCCTAGCAGGACCTTCACCACAGAGACACCTAGAGTCATCTTCATCTTCCCAAACTACTGACCTTCATCATCAGGACCTTCATCATCAGGACCTTCATCATTGGGACCTTCATCATCGTTGGTGAGTGAAGAAGAAGAAGAAGAAGAAGAAGAAGAAGAAGAAGAAGAAGAAGAAGAAGAAGAAGAAGAAGAAGAAGAAGAAGAAGAAGAAGAAGAAGAAGAAGAAGAAGAAGAAGAAGAAGGTTGGAAGTGAAGCAGCAACCTTTGACCTCCGTGAAGCTTCTGGTGGAGAACCCTCTGAACTCAACCGGTAGTGTGACAGTAACAGCAGCAGAGCTCTATGTGTCACTGTGTTTACGCCTGAGGAGGAGATCCAGGAGGAGGAGGAGGAGGAGGAAGATGATGAGGAGGAGGTGACACAAACAAAAGAGGATGAGAACAACAACAACAAACAGCAGCATCACAATAAAGCAGCTTAATTCTCACATTGAGTCTCTGCTGCCAGAACCACAGAGACAATGGAGGAGCTCACACACGCACACAAACGCACACACACACGCACACACACACACATACACACACACACATACACATACACACACACACACGCACACACACACACACACACATACACACACACATACACATACACACACACACACATACACACACACATACACCTAGACACACACACACATAGACACACACAAATTGACACATAAACTCACACATACAAACATACACACACACACATAGACATACACACACACATAGATACACACACACACATAGACATAGACACGCACACACACATAGACATAAATACGCACACACACACACACACACACACGTAGACACACTTGTATTTTTTATTTAGTTTTTAACCTAGTTTTACTATTTTGGAAAGGTTTAAAATTGTACTGAAAGTATCACATGAGATTTAAAAGCTGCAGAAGAAGAAGAGCAAGAAGAAGAAGAAGAAGAAGAAGAAGAAGAAGAAGAAGAAGAAGAAGAAGAAGAAGAAGAAGAAGAAGAAGAAGAAAAGAGGAACCTGAACGCACCACGATGAGGCGTTCACAGTCTGCACAACGCACTAATGTTCATAAATACTTAAAGTTAGACCTGGTCTATAGTTGGACCTGGTTTATAGTTAGACCTGGTTTAAAGTTAGACCTGGTCTATAGTTAGACCTGGTCTATAGTTGGACCTGGTTTATAGTTAGACCTGGTCTATAGTTAGACCTGGTTTATAGTTGGACCTGGTCTATAGTTAGACCTGGTCTATAGTTGGACCTGGTTTAGAGTTAGACCTGGTTTAATGTTGGACATGGTATATAGTTAGACCTGGTCTATGGTTGGACCTGGTCTATAGTTAGACCTGGTTTAAAGTTAGACTTGGTCTATAGTTAGACCTGGTCTATGGTTGGACCTGGTTTATAGTTAGACCTGGTTTAAAGTTAGACTTGGTCTATAGTTAGACCTGGTCTATAGTTGGACCTGGTTTATAGTTAGACCTGGTTTAATGTTAGACATGGTCTATAGTTAGACCTGGTTTAAAGTTAGACTTGGTCTATAGTTAGACCTGGTCTATGGTTGGACCTGGTTTATAGTTAGACCTGGTTCAGGTTCACCTGGTCCAGACCTAGAGATGCTGAGAGGCTGCTGGGGGACGCTTAGGATACACTGAGCTCCTCTCTCCTCTCCTCTCATTGGCATCTATTGTTCATCTGGTCACATGACATCTATTGTTCATCTGGTCACATGACATCTTTTGTTCAACTGGTCTCATGACATCTATTGTTCATCTGGTCACATGACATCTATTGTTCATCTGGTCACATGTCATCTATTGTTCATCTGGTCACATGACATCTATTGTTCATCTGGTCACATGACATCTATTGTTCAACTTGTCACATGACATCTATTGTTCATCTGGTCACATGACATCTATTGTTCAACTAGTCACATTACATCTATTGTTCATCTGGTCACATGAGATCTATTGTTCATCTGGTCACATGACATCTATTGTTCAACTGGTCACATGACATCTATTGTTCAACTGGTCACATGACATCTATTGTTCATCTGGTCACATGACATCTATTGTTCATCTGGTCACATGACATCTATTGTTCAACTGGTCACATGACATCTATTGTTCAACTGGTCACATGACATCTATTGTTCATCTGGTCACATGACATCTATTGTTCAACTGGTCACATGACATCTATTGTTCAACTAGTCACATGACATATATTGTTCATCTGGTCACATGACATCTATTGTCCATCCAGGAGAGGGATCTTCCTCTCCTGGAGGATTCTTCACTTGTTTTTATTTCTTGGTAGTTTTTTCCTGATCTGAGGTCAAAGGTCAGTTTGTGTCAAGCCCCCTCAGGAAAATGTTAAAAATAATGTATAATGTTTGTAACATAACTGATGAAAACTACCTCTACATTATTACATATATATATATATATATATATATATATATATATATATATACATATACATATATTAATGTATAAGTCTAAAGTCTGTGTTGTTGCTTCACTGAGGGACAGATGGAGGTGATGGAGCTCCCCCTGTAGGACAACCTTAACACTACAGGAAGTACCACATTTATACATATAAAATATAAGAAATAAAAGATACAATACATACAAAATATGAGAAATAAAAGATACAGTACATATACAATATAATAAATAATAAATATAATACATGTAAAATGTGCTAAATGTTCAATATGATAATATCAGGTGTCTTTTTCTCGAGTTGGTCATATGAAGATCATCTTCTTCTTCTAAAAACAGAAGAGGAGGCTTCCTGCTGTTGGAGCAGGTTGTGTGACATCATCAGTCTGAGTAACGTTAACCTTCCGGATCAGACTCCTGCTGCGTAAACGATCCTCTTCATGCTCAGCAGGTGAGGACTCCGTCTGATCCAGGTTCAGGTTTAACGAGTCCTGATCCTCCTGGTCTCAGCTGGGCTCCAAGCAACTGAAACAACATCGGGGAAAGCCCCGGTGCTGATGGGGAGAGGGTCCCTCAGTCCCTGTCTGTCCTGGTCTGTCCTGGTCTGGTCTGTCCTGGTCTGTCCTGGTCTGGTCTGTCCTGGTCTGTCCTGGTCTGGTCTGTCCTGGTCTGTCCTGGTCTGGTCTGTCCTGGTCTGTCCCGGTCTGTCCTGGACCGGGACAGACCGGGACAGACTAGGACATGTGATGATGAAGGTGATGATGAGGAGCAGTGTTGTGTGTGTGTGTGTGTGTGTGTGTGTGTGGGGGGGGTGTATGTGTGTGTCTGTCTCTCTGTGTGTGTGTGCGTGTATGTGTGTGTCTGTCTGTGTGTCTGTCTGTGTGTCTGTCTGTGTGTGTGTGTGTGTAAGTGTGTGTATGTGTGTGTATGTGATTATGTGTGTGTGTATGTTTGTGTGTGTGTGTGTGTGTAAGTGTGTGTGTGTGTGTATGTGTGTGTGTGTGTGTGAGTGTCTGCAGCTTCACTGTGAGTCCAGCTGCTCTGGATGTATTTTAGGCTGTTTTCAGGACTCAGGTCCAGCTCCTGGGTCCAGGACCAGGACTCAGGTCCAGCTCCTGGACCCAGCAGACGGGTGTGGGTGGTTCCCTCCAGTGACCCGTGAGTCCAGGTGTGTTGCCGGCCCTGGGGCCCAGGTACACACATCTCTGACCTCCTCTCTCCTCCCTTCGGCCCGCAGCTGTAATCTTGATTCGTTATCGCGCCGTGCCGTGATTGGTCGGATCCACAATGACAACATAATGAGCTCATTCACATTCAATCAGAAGAAAGGCTGGTTAATCTCCAGGAGGCCGCCGGAGGTCAGAGGTCAGCGATAAGGCGGACTGCCGGTGATTGAAGCCATCGCCACGCGTGACCACGGACAAAGATCGACCTTGAGGACGAGACGTCTGGAGAGACGCCTGGAACCGCCCTCACTGGGACCGGCACGCACCACTATTAGTTATATATATATATACATATATATATATATAGTATTATATATTATATATAGTATTATAAATTATATATTACTTATAGTAATACAAATTATATATTATATGTAGTATTATATATTATATGTTATTTATAGTATAATAAATTATATATTATATATAGTATTTTAAATTATATATTATATATAGTATTATAAATTATATATTATATATACATGTATACTATATGTATACATATATAGTATACATGTATGTATAATCTAAGAATAACAAGAATATAATATATATATATATGTATAATATGTACAATATATGAATATATAATATATATAAATATATATATAATACATATATGATATATCATTTATCACATATAATCTATACTTATCTATATAATATATATATATATATATATTTTGGGAGAGTGAGTACAGTACAGTACGAGGACGAGGAGGAGTAGGGTTGTCTCTCAGGAGGAGGAGGAAAAGGAGGAGGGTTGTCTGTCAGGAGGAGGAGGAGGAGGAGGAGGAGGAGGTTGTCTGTCAGGAGGAGGAGGAGGAGGAGGAGGAGGAGGAGGAGGAGGAGGAGGAGGAGGAGGCTGTCTGTCAGGAGGACTACAGGGGATCTACTGGGCAGGTTTGATGGAAGATGGCAGAGTGGGAACAGGAAGTGAGTCTCCTTTGGAGGAGGAAGTGCCTCTCTGCAGCCGATGGCTCTGAAGTGAGCGTCCGGCTCTCATGTTGCTTCATGTCCACCATTCTTCGCTCCTGAATACTGCCGACGTGGAACAAAGGCCCTGAAGGGGTCCCCCCCCGTTCTGACTTCACGGCCACAAAGGCCCAAAACACACAGAAAGGGTTATGAAAGCATAAAGTCTCAGTGTGTCGCGCGTCAACAGAGAGGCGGGGCTGGCGTGTGAAGCGTTCCTCTGTGGCGCCTGACAAAGGCCCCGCGTGGCGCCGGGCGGCTGCCAGCGCCGCGCTCCGACAACAGGTCACTCCTCCCGACGCGAGGAGGACGCTGAAAGACTACCGGAGGCTCCCCTCGCCGCCGGGAAGCGGAGCGCCTCGGTGAGCCGAGGGTCTGATGTTGGCACCGGGAAGAGGGGCCGATGGCGGGGGGGGGGGGGGGGGGCAGCGTCGCTTAGCAACAGCACCTCAGTGCTGGATGCAAGCTTGGGGAGTCGGACCAGTTCACGGCTTCACGAGGTCCTAAAAGGTCTGACTTCACCGCACCGCGTGGCCAGCAGGGGGCGCTGCAGGAGGGCGCCTGATGTGAGGGGTTTAGCTCATTTTGGATTCTATTCTCATTTTTTTCACTTTTTGCTTGAATGTGTTCTTTGTTGACGTTACACATCACAGGATCCGAATGGTCGTCCCTCTGGGTCAGGATGACCTCGAGGCTTTAGAGGGGAACACGGAGGAGAATCTGGACTTTTCACGTGACTCTACGACACGCTATGTGGACCCAATAAACAAAATAAACAACAACTTTCTGTTATAAACTATCGCTTCAACTCATCCAATCCTTCCAGAAACAATCCTGCATGAAGCCGGTCAACTTACCTGTGGGAGGTGTCACCATGGCGCAACACTCAGGACCAGGGGACAGGAAGTGTGACGAGAAGTCACAGAGACTCCATGGAGGAAGCAGAGTTAATAATGTGTGATGGATCTATAAGGAGAGAGGAGAGGAGAGAGGAGCTCAGTGTATCCTAAGCGTCCCCCAGCAGCCTCTCAGCCTCTAGCAGGTGAACCTGAACCAGGTCTAACTATAAACCAGGTCTAACTATAAACCAGGTCTAACTCTAAGACTATCAGAGGAAATTCTTCAGTCTACTCTTACAGTAAATAAGAGCTGTGTGTCAGACCCTCCAGTGAGTCGTGCAATGTGTTGGACGGCTTTCTGAAAGGAGGCGTTCACCCCTGACCTCTGTCCTCCATGTTCTCCTTAAGATCACCACTAGGGGGCACACGGATACCTCACAGGTAGAGGACTTATGGATTTGCATTGTAAACAATAAACATGGCTAAAAGTCCAGAAGGTTATCTTTGATTATTGGGATACGGTCTAAAATAGTTGTGCTCGGTCTTGGCCCACGGTTCCTGAACGCACCGCCACATCCTTCATGCGCACCACGCTTCGGGCGGAGTCCAGACTAGATCTTAATTTCTGCTCCTTTTACTCAAAAATGACTTGTAGAATCTCAATTAAATTGATTTTATTGAGGAGTCCGGAGAAGGTGTCAGGAGTCAGGAGGAGGAGTCAGGAGGAGGAGTCAGGAGGAGCTGACGCCTCAGCAGAGGACGGTTAACCCCTTTGAATAGACTGTTATCTCCAACGAGAGGAAGAGGAGGTGTCACACTGCCCTCTAGTGGAAAGGTTACGTCACTGTTTCTTCACTGAACATTAGTATTTCTGTTCATAATGTTTAGGATTATTTAAATGTTTCCACTGTAAATTAGTAATAATAAATAAACCAGGATAAATAATCCGGCCTCCTCATTGGCTCACGCCGGGCCTCCGTGTTCTGGTTTCTCCGGTCGGCGGTGATGACATCATCAAAGGAAACGATTACAACTTAAGAAAATTATATTAATAAGAATAAAAAACTTTGAAAAGTTACAAAAGTAAAATGTGCACGGCGTGAATAATTTTTGTTTCCTGGATTATGAGATAAAAAGTCAATCAAAAATAATGAAACAGAATGAGACTTGAGGAGCTGTGAATGTGGTGATGTCATCGCCCTGTCCTCCTGGTCTCCTGCTGGTCTCAGGTAAGAGGAGCAACCTGAGCTCCTGTATCGGAAGGACCAGCACCAGGGGGTCCTGGGGGTGGTCCCTGGAGGACCCGGGAGCCGGTGTGTGTGTGATGTGTGTGTGTGATGTGTGTGTGTGTGTGATGGGGGTTGGTCTCATCTGAGTATCATGACAGGCTGATGGAGGCTGGATGCAGGGGGAGGAGTTGTGAGCCTCTCATCCAATCAGCTGACCCCCCCCCACACACACACACACACGCACACACACAAACACACACACCTGCAGACACAAAGAGGGTTTAACACATCACCAGAGATCAGCAGCGGTTTATTTTGGTTGGGTTCACAAATAAATGTCTTCTCCGGATTCGGACCTGGTCTGTAGAGGTCTCAGTGGACTGGACCTGGTCTGTAGAGGTCTCAGTGGACTGGACCTGGTCTGTAGAGGTCTCAGTGGACTTGACCTGGTCTGTAGAGGTCTCAGTGGACTGGACCTGGACCTGGTCTTGAGAAGACTGTGAAGGTCTTGAGGTTAAGATGTGGGGTTGTCACAGTCGGCAACAAAGAGCCACAGGATGGACTCAGACCCGGGTCGGTGCTGATAATCCAGTGTTTTGGTTCTGGTTGGTTCTGGTCTGTGGTCCGGTTCTGGAGTGCAGAGCAGCTACACACACACAGACACACACACACACACACACACACACACAGTGCTCCTCTGGGAGGAGTGAGACCTCCTTCAGAGGTTCTACTTTTTAGGAAGTGGACCAGGTCCAGGGAGTTCTGAGTGCGTCTAAAGCAAACCTCTGTGGTCTGAAGGTCGTCTGGCGGTCGTCTGACGGTGATCTAAAGGTCGTCTGACGGTGATCTAAAGGTCGTCTGATGGTGGGCTGAAGGTCGTCTGAAGGTCTGCCTTCTGCCGTGAGAGGACGTGCCGTGACAGATGCAGCTTGTGTCAGAAAGCCACAGCAGGATAAGCTCCTCCCCCTCTCCGTCACAGCTGATGAAAAGTTGATGAGCTGAGCGCCCGTGGAATGCAGAGCAGCTCCAGAGGACCTCCGGCCCACAGAACCACTGCGCTCCGACACACACCTCCACCTGCCGGGTCACGTCCATCACCATGGAGACATCCAACCATCCTGAAAGGCTGCTGGACGCTTGGGACACACTGAGCTCCTTTCTCCTCTAGGATACACTGAGCTCCTCTCCTCTAGGATACACTGAGCTCCTCTCCTCTGATCTCCTCTCCTCCAGGACACACTGAGCTCCTCTCCTCTAGGATACACTGAGGTCCTCTCCTCTGATCTCCTCTCCTCCAGGACACACTGATCTCCTCTCCTCCAGGACACAGAGCTCCTCTCCTCTAGGATACACTGAGCTCCTCTCCTCTAGGATACACTGAGCTCCTCTCCTCTGAGCCCCTCTCCTCTAGGATACACTGAGCTCCTCTCCTCTGATCTCCTCTCCTCCAGGATACACTGAGCTCCTCTCTCCTCTAGGATACACTGAGCTCCTCTCCTCTAGGATACACTGAGCTCCTTTCTCCTCTAGGATACACTGAGCTCCTCTCCTCTAGGATACACTGAGCTCCTCTGCTCTGATCTCCTCTCCTCCAGGATACACTGAGCTCCTATCACCTCTAGGATACACTGAGCTCCTCTCTCCTCTAGGATACACTGATCTCCTCTCTCCTCTAGGATACACTGAGTTCCTATCTCCTCTAGGATACACTGAGCTCCTATCTCCTCTAGGATACACTGAGCTCCTATCTCCTCTAGGATACACTGAGCTCCTATCTCCTCTAGGATACACTGATCTCCTCTCTCGTCTAGGATACACTGAGCATTACCATGTGGTTTGCAGTAGACTGTTAAAAAATATATTATTATGATCATTATGATTGTGATTATTAATAAAGTATTCCTAGTATGAATAGTATTGAATAGTGTTCAATAGTATTCGTAGTAGATGGTATTCATAGTATAATAGTATATAGTATGCATAGTATATGGTATTCATAGTATATCGTATTTATAGTATATAGTTTTCCTAGTATATAGTATTCACAGTTTATAATATTCATAATATTTGGTATATAGTATTCATAGTATATAGTGTTCATATAGTATTCATAGTATATAGTGTTCATAGTTTATAGTATATAGTATTCATAGTATAATAATAATATGATAGTTTTCCTAGTATTAAGTATTCATTGTGTATAGTCTTCATAGTATAGTATCATAGTATTTCTAATATAATCCCGTCGGCAGTAGGGCTCATCAATGGAGCCCGGGTCCCCCACTGACTGACTGTCACCCCCAGGACTAACTCCTCTTCTTGCTCCTTCCTCTCTCCTCCTCCCTCCTCCTACCTCTTCCCTCCTCGGGTTCCTCCCTCCTCCTCCTCCTCCTCCTCCTCCTCCTCCTCCTCCTCCTCCTCCTCCTCCTCCTCCTCCTCCTTCAGGCTCCTCCTCCTCATTCATCTCTCCTCCTCCTCCTCCTCCTCCTCCTCCTCCTCCTCCTCCTCCTCCTCCTACTTTAACATGCACTTTAACTTAAACACATGTCACATGTAACATACACTTTAACTTATACACACATGTCAATAGAAACATACACTTAGACACTGTTAATGTTATTTGTTGTTCAAGCACTTTATCCTTATATTTATCTTTATCTTATCTTATATTTAAGTTTATGTTGATTGTTGTTTGTCATGTCTAATGTTGCACCATCCGCCAAAAGAAATTCCTCGTTTGTGTAAACATTCCTGGCAATAAACGGTTTCTGATTTTGATTCTGATTCTGATAATAGTATATAGTATATATTATAAATTATTATAAAAATGAGTATATAGTATTCCTAGTATATAGTATATAGTATTCATAGTATATTCATAGTATGTGATTTATCTTTTGATATATTTATATATAGTATCGCAACAATAACATAGATATATGTTGTCATGTTTCATATCCGATGGTAACGTGTTTAAGGTCTCTGGATGACGTGAGGCTGGAATGTGTTCCTTCAGCAGCCCCAGGACAGGAGGCGGGGCTTCGCTGGCATTCCACACGTCTTGCGTCATGACGTCACCGCGGGGAGCTCCTTCCACGCACCCTATTGGTTAGCGCGGGTCACGTGACCCTCGGCGCAGTGACAGACTGCTACGGGAAGAAGGGAAAAAAAACAGAAAAACACACTAATCTGAGCCGGGCGGCCATCTTTGCTGCGCTCGCCGAGCAGAGAGGACGGAGAGCAGACCTTCAGACCCGGATCGATAAATCATCGGAGGACCCACCCGGTTCCGATCGTTGTGCAGAACCGGACCGACTGGTGGACCGGGCTCGCTCTCGGATCTCGGATCAAACCGAACCCCGGAACGTGAATCCGAGCAGATAGCTGCAGTAATCAGTCGATTGGCGGATCGATGCGGTTCGATGGACACGTGCTCGTCTCCGGGTTCCGGTTAGACTTGGTACCGGACCGGGCGTCTCCCGGTGGGTCCGCTCAGGAAGAGAGCTGAAGATCCGGGTCTACGGTTCTCGCTGGTCCCGTCTGGTCCCAGCACCGCGTTAGATGTGTGAACCGGGACCCGGTTCCGGTCCTTGGGGTCTATCAGAACCGGAGCTGGTGTGAAGGAGCCGGTCCGTCCGGTCACCATGGGACCCGCGACCCGGCTGGCCTTCAGCGTGTTCCTGGTGTCCTGCTCCTCAGGTGAGTCCACCTGGAGGCACGCACTGTACACACACACTGCTCTCACACACACTATGCACACACGCACGCACACACACACACACACACACACACACACACACACACACACACACACACTATACACACACACACTGTACACACACACACACACACACACACACTATTCACGCACTGTACACACGCACACAAACACACACACTGTACACGCACACACACACTACACACACATATACCCACACACTATACCCACACTGTACATACACACTGTATACACTTAACACGCACTGTACACACACACAAACACGCGGTGTAAACAGTATTAATAATGTAGGCGCTGCAGTGCTCCTGTTCCTTCAGTTGAAGCTCGTCACGCAGAGATCGACTTATTGATTCCTGTGAATATGATCAATGTTCAACATGAGGCTCCTGGAGGTTTATAGATGTATTGATCCCTGTGAATATGATCAGTCTATGGATGTTTATAGATGTATTGATCCCTGTGAATATGATCAGTCTATGCAGGTTCATAGATGTATTGATCCCTGTGAATATGATCAGTCTATATAGGTTTATAGGTATATTGATCCCTGTGATCGGGTCCTGCTGATACTCTGCAGGAGGTTCTCCTCAGAGTCAGATTTATACTCACATTCCTGGAGGAGATGAAGTGGCAGCCATCTTTGACTCTATTAATAGATGCTAAACTACGACTCATTTGAAAGCCGGTTCTTCGTCTGTCATCCAACCTGGAAGACATTACAGACCATTCTATGTGGTTCTGCCCCGGCCACCAGGTCCATGTTCAGAGTTTATATCAAGTGTAGTCCTTAAAACTGATGCGATTACAAATCATGATCTCCGGCGCTCTGGTACCAGGTCCTCTTACGAGCCCCCTTGTTCTGGAACATAGTTCCGGGCGAGCTGTGGCTAGCACAGAAGTCCAGTAGCAGACCCCCCCCCCGGCAGGAGAGCTATGGAGTCGGCAGGCAGCACCCTTACCTCAACCCCTTACCTCGACCTCCTTACCAGAACCCCTTACCACGACTCCTTACCACGACCCCTTACCTCAACCTCCTTACCAGAACCCCCCCCCCCCCCTCTCCACGTTAAGGAGTACATTGGGATGCGTTCTAATCTGGATCATGTTCCCTTCTGGCCTCTGACTTTGATGGTTCTCCTCTTCAGGTTCCATCCTGGGCCGCTCGGACACCCGGAAGTGCATCCACTACAACTACAACCCCTCCACCTCCTCCTCCTCCTCCTCCTCCGTGGGGTTGGAGAGTCGGGGGAACATCAGCGGGGTGGTGTCGTGCCCTGGAGATAAAGACAAGAGACGCCACTGCTTCGCCACCTGGAAGAATGTATCCGGCGTGGTTCAGGTGGTCAAGCAGGACTGCTGGCTGGACGACACCAACTGCTACGACAAGTACGTGGTGACGGAGTCGGGCTGTGTCTACGTAAGACTGGCAATGGGGCTACGTCTACTTAAGACAGGCAGCGGGTCTACTTAAGACAGGCAGCAGGGCTACGTCTACTTAAGACGGGCAGCGGGGCTACGTCTACTTAAGACGGGCAGCGGGGCTACGTCTACTTAAGACAGGCAGCGGGGCTACATCTACTTAAGATGGGCAGCGGGTCTACTTAAGACAGGCAGCGGGTCTACGTAAGACAGGCAGCGGGGCTACGTCTACGTAAGACAGGCAGCGGGGCTACATCTACTTAAGACAGGCAGCAGGGCTACGTCTACTTAAGACAGGCAGCGGGGCTACGTCTACGTAAGACGGGCAGCGGGGCTACGTCTACGTAAGACAGGCAGCTGGGCTACGTCTACGTAAGACGGGCAGCAGGGCTACATCTACTTAAGACAGGCAGCGGGGCTACGTCTACGTAAGACAGGCAGCGGGTCTACTTAAGACAGGCAGCGGGTCTACTTAAGACAGGCAGCAGGGCTACATCTACTTAAGACAGGCAGCGAGGCTACGTCTACGTAAGACTGGCAGCGGGGCTACGTCTACGCAAGACGGGCAGCGGGGCTACGTCTACGTAAGACGGGCAGCGGGTCTACGTAAGACTGGCAGCGGGGCTACGTCTACTTAAGACAGGCAGCGGGGCTACGTCTACGTAAGACAGGCAGCGGGTCTACGTAAGACAGGCAGCGGGTCTACGTAAGACAGGCAGCGGGTCTACGTAAGACTGGCAGCGGGGCTACGTCTACGTAAGACTGGCAGCGGGGCTACGTCTACGTAAGACGGGCAGCGGGGCTACGTCTACGTAAGACGGGCAGCGGGGCTACGTCTACGTAAGACGGGCAGCGGGTCTACGTAAGACTGGCAGCGGGGCTATGTCTACGTAAGACAGGCAGCGGGGCTATGTCTACGTAAGACAGGCAGCGGGGCTACGTCTACGTAAGACGGGCAGCGGGTCTACTTAAGACAGGCAGCGGGTCTACGTAAGACAGGCAGCGGGGCTACGTCTACGTAAGACGGGCAGAGGGTCTACTTAAGACAGGCAGCGGGTCTACGTAAGACGGGCAGCTGGTCTACGTAAGACAGTCAGCTGGTCTACGTAAGACAGGCAGCGGGTCTACGTAAGACAGGCAGCGGGTCTACGTAAGACAGGCAGCGGGTCTACGTAAGACAGGCAGCGGGTCTACGTAAGACAGGCAGCGGGTCTACGTAAGACAGGCAGCGGGTCTACGTAAGACAGGCAGTGGGTCTACTTAAGACAGGCAGCGGGTCTACGTAAGACAGGCAGCGGGTCTACGTCTACTTAAGACAGGCAGCGGGTCTACGTAAGACTGGCAGCGGGGCTACGTCTAATTAAGACAGGCAGCGGGGCTATGTCTACGTAAGACAGGCAGCGGGGCTATGTCTACGTAAGACAGGCAGCGGGGCTATGTCTACGTAAGACAGGCAGCGGGGCTACGTCTACGTAAGACGGGCAGCGGGTCTACTTAAGACAGGCAGCGGGTCTACGTAAGACAGGCAGCGGGGCTACGTCTACGTAAGACGGGCAGCGGGTCTACGTAAGACGGGCAGCGGGTCTACGTAAGACGGGCAGCGGGTCTACGTAAGACGGGCAGCGGGTCTACGTAAGACAGGCAGCGGGTCTACGTAAGACAGGCAGCGGGTCTACGTAAGACAGGCAGCGGGTCTACGTAAGACAGGCAGCGGGTCTACGTAAGACAGGCAGCGGGTCTACGTAAGACAGGCAGCGGGTCTACGTAAGACAGGCAGCGGGGCTACGTCTACTTAAGACAGGCAGCGGGCCTACGTCTACGTAAGACAGGCAGCGGGGCTATGTCTACGTAAGACGGGCAGCGGGGCTATGTCTCGTAAGGCGAACAGCGGGGCTCGTCTACGTAAGGCAGCAGCGGGTCTACTTAAGACAGGCAGCGGGGCTACGTCTACGTAAGACGGGCAGCGGGCTCTACGCAAGACGGGCAGCGGGTCTACGCAAGACGGGCAGCGGGTCTACGCAAGACGGGCAGCTGGTCTACGTAAGACGGGCAGCGGGTCTACGTAAGACGGGCAGCGGGTCTACGTAAGACAGGCAGCGGGTCTACGTAAGACAGGCAGCGGGTCTACGTAAGACAGGCAGCGGGTCTACGTAAGACAGGCAGCGGGTCTACGTAAGACAGGCAGCGGGTCTACGTAAGACAGGCAGCGGGTCTACGTAAGACAGGCAGCGGGTCTACGTAAGACGGGCAGCGGGTCTACGTAAGACGGGCAGCGGGTCTACTTAAGACGGGCAGCGGGTCTACGTAAGACGGGCAGCGGGTCTACGTCTACGTAAGACGGGCAGCGGGTCTACTTAAGACAGGCAGCGGGTCTACGTAAGACAGGCAGCGGGGCTACGTCTACGTAAGACGGGCAGCGGGTCTACTTAAGACAGGCAGCGGGTCTACGTAAGACGGGCAGCTGGTCTACGTAAGACAGGCAGTAGGTCTACGTAAGACAGGCAGCGGGTCTACGTAAGACAGGCAGCGGGTCTACTTAAGACAGGCAGCGGGGCTATGTCTACGTAAGACAGGCAGCGGGTCTACGTCTACTTAAGACAGGCAGCGGGTCTACGTCTACTTAAGACAGGCAGCGGGTCTACGTAAGACAGGCAGCAGGGCTATGTCTACGTAAGACAGGCAGCGGGGCTATGTCTACGTAAGACAGGCAGCGGGTCTACTTAAGACGGGCAGCGAGTCTACTTAAGACGGGCAGCGGGTCTACGTAAGACAGGCAGCGGGGCTATGTCTACGTAAGACAGGCAGCGGGGCTATGTCTACGTAAGACGGGCAGCGGGTCTACTTAAGACGGGCAGCGGGTCTATGCAAGACAGGTAGCTGGTCTACGCAAGACGGGCAGCGGGGCTACGTAAGACGGGCAGCGGGGCTACGTCTACGTAAGACGGGCAGTGGGGCTACGTCTATGCACTGATATCAACACAGTGGAGAGTCTCTGGTTCCAGACCTTTTAGATACGAGGGTTTAGACTTTTCGGCCCTTTTCCACCGAAGCTCTTCCTCTGATCACAGGAGTGAATGCGTGGAGAGGAAAGACGCTCCAGAAGTCTTCTTCTGCTGCTGCGAAGGAAGTTTGTGCAATGAGAAGTTCTTCTACAGCCCCGATGGCAACCAGCCGCAGATCTCCAGTAAGTGTGAACCCCCGTTGGTATGACGTCATCGTAGCCCTTCTTGAGGTCCTTCATGTCCTCGCTCCGCCCTCTAGCGACCAACGAACCGGTGCCTCCCAAGACCCCGGTGCTCACCAGCCTGATGTACTCGCTGGTTCCCATCATGGCTCTCGCCGCCATCGTTCTATTCTCCTTCTGGATGTACCGACACCACAAGCTGGCCTACCCTCCGGTCCTGGTGCCCACGCAGGTAACACATGCATTCAAACGTGGACACGCAAACACACACTAAACAAAGGGAAAGGGTAGTTGGGATGCGTGTGTGGATTTTTCTGATTGTCTGCGTTTTTCCGACGTCCAACGCTGCTTGCAGGACCGAAAGACCAGGGAGGGTCTTTGTGGAAAGCCTCGACAGAACATCGGAACTACTCAGTTACCTCCTTATCCGTATCGTGGCGACTGCGTTGGTTTACCTCACGAGATCAACTGAAGACCTTTTTATGTCTTCACATCAGAACCAGACCTGCAGAGACCTTTACCTCTCTGTCAGAACCAGACCTGCAGAGACCTTTACCTCTCTGTCAGAACCAGACCTGCAGAGACCTTTACCTGCATACCAGAACCAGACCTGCAGAGACCTTTACCTGCATACCAGAACCAGACCTGCAGAGACCTTTACCTCTCTGTCAGAACCAGACCTGCAGAGACCTTTACCTGCATACCAGAACCAGACCTGCAGAGACCTTTACCTGCATACCAGAACCAGACCTGCAGAGACCTTTACCTGTATACCAGAACCAGACCTGCAGAGACCTTTACCTGCATACCAGAACCAGACCTGCAGAGACCTTTACCTGCATACCAGAACCAGACCTGCAGAGTCCTTTACCTGCATACCAGAACCAGACCTGCAGAGTCCTTTACCTGCATACCAGAACCAGACCTGCACAGTCCCTCCCCTGCGTTCCTCACCTGTGGAACTGCTCCACATGATCTGCAGCCAGATGTTTAACCGTCTCGGGACGAATCACAATGCTTTAAGATGTGAACGTCTTCTCCTCTTCATGCTCTTCTTCTTCTTGTCTCAAACTGTTTCTCAGCACGCCTTTCATATAATGGTCGAGGTAAGAAGATCAAACAT
Source organism: Liparis tanakae (assembly GCA_036178185.1). NCBI lineage: Eukaryota > Metazoa > Chordata > Actinopteri > Perciformes > Liparidae > Liparis > Liparis tanakae. Next base: position 8,664,063 of record CM070107.1, read on the forward strand.
CTGCCATCTTTGTTCTCCTCTTCATACCGTCAACTTGATTTTGCATCTATATCCTCCAGCCTGACCTTCTTCACCTTTTCTTTTTAAACACCCTTTTGTTGGTTTTCTGACACTTTATTTGGTGTATGCTCCCTCTCTTTGTTGGTGTTGTCTCCGGCTATTGATCAGCAGGTGCATGATTGATAAGAATCTGAAAGAAAGCAGGATGAGCTTCTGTGTTCCTGTGTTTACGTTCTGAGGTGATAGTCCACACGTCTAACGTTCTATCCACGTCTCCGAGTTAATATTCAAATGTTAAAGTTACATGCAGGTGACTTTTTCTTTGCTCCGCCCCGATTCGCGCGCACACGCCGGCATATCGGAGCTTGTCTCTGCGGCGAGCGAGACAGAGCCGAGAAATGTTACACGTAGAGACAGAAGTGAAGACATGCTACTGGTTAGATACGATCGCTAACAGACGGCTGTTTAGTTTAATAAAAGAATAAAGACGTGCTCTTTAAGAAAAAGGGACCTTAAATTACTTCTGCTGTAATCTGGCACGATAGAGTTTTTTTTTATTTTTTTTACTCAAACTCAAAAGAGCCATAGGTGTAAAGCGTGAATGAACGTAGTGGTGTCACTGGCTCCGGCTGCAGCTCCATCCTGGTCACGCACAGCACTGAACTCTCACTTCCGATGGGCTTCCCCGTTCAGACTGAGGCTCCTTGCTCACGTGGTCTCCGTTGCAGGACCCCGGACCCCTGCCCCCCTCCCCCCTGCTGGGCCAGAAGCCACTGCAGTTGCTGGAGATCAAAGCCAGGGGGCGCTTCGGTTGCGTGTGGAAGGCTCGGCTCCTCGGGGAATACGTCGCCGTCAAGATCTTCCCCGTCCAGGTCCGTGGGCGCCAACGCTTGGGTCGGCTTCACCGTATCGAAGGTCACGACTCGTGACCTTTGACCTCTGTGTTGACCTCCAGGACAAACAGTCATGGCAGAATGAGTTTGAGATCTTCAGCCTGAACGGAATGAGACACGAGAACCTGCTGCAGTTCATCGGAGGAGAGAAGAGAGGGAGTCACCTGGACCTGGAGCTGTGGCTCATCACGGCCTACCACGAGAAGGTAACACACATGCACGCACACACACACACATGCTGGCACGCACACAGACACACGCGCACACACACACACCCATGCACACACACATTCACACACGCACAGCTGTGTAATCTGCTTGGGGTTCTTTGATTAGAGATGAGATGTAAATCTGAAGTCACGTGACGCGGTGAAGTCATGTGACGGTTGTGTCCTCAGGGCTCTCTGACTGACTACCTGAAGGCCAACGTCCTCTCCTGGGCCGACCTGTGTGTGATCGCTCAGTCCATGTCCAGAGGGCTGGCCTACCTGCACGAGGACATCCCGGGACACAAGGACGGACACAAGCCTGCCATCGCACACAGGTACACGCACACACACAGATACACACTCACATACAGGCACACACACATTGAGGTATACACACACAGGTACACACACACAGGTAGACACACACAGGCCTGTCAGGGGGAGGTCTCACTCTGCCTGTTTTCCAGGGACTTTAAGAGTAAGAACGTGCTGCTGAAGTCCAACCTGACCGCCTGCATCGCCGACTTCGGCCTCGCCCTCATCTTTGAGGCGGGAAAATCACCTGGAGACGCCCACGGACAGGTGAGAGCCAATCGGGGACCAAAGAGCGTGTTACCGCTGTGCCGGTCCGGGTCCAGACTGACCCCCGTGTGCCTGTGTTCAGGTGGGGACCAGAAGGTACATGGCCCCGGAGGTCCTGGAGGGGGCCATCAACTTCCAGCGGGACGCCTTCCTGAGGATCGACATGTACGCCGTGGGGCTGGTGCTCTGGGAGCTCGCCTCGCGCTGCAAGGCCGCTGACGGTGAGACCCCCCAGACCCCCTCTGGACTCACTTGTTATACGCACACGTGTGTTGGTGGGGAACCAGTGAGACACCGTCCCAGTGTGGTCGGACGGCCCCCCCTCCTCTGATCCAGGTCTAGTGGTCTCTGTGTGTCTTGTGGTCTCTGACGCCCCCCTCCTCTGTGCTCCAGGTCCTCTGGATGAGTACATGCTCCCCTTTGAGGAGGAGGTGGGTCTTCATCCGTCCCTGGAGGACATGCAGGAGGTGGTGGTCCACAAGAAGCTGAGACCGGCTCTGAGGGAGTGCTGGCAGAAACACGCGGTGAGTCGGACTGCATTACCCATCATGCACCAGTCCATGCTACCCCCCCCCCCGGTCCCTGACCGCGTGGCTCTGTCCTGCAGGGTCTGGCCGTGCTGTGCGAGACCATCGAGGAGTGCTGGGACCACGAGGCCGAGGCCCGGCTGTCGGCGGGGTGCGTTCAGGAGCGCATCGTTCAGACCGCCGTCACGGCACCCGAGGACGTCGTCACGGTCGTCACCATGGTAACCAACGTGGACTACCCGCCGAAGGAGTCGAGTCTATGACGAGGGCCGATCGGAACGGAGCCCGGGACTCCCTTAGAGGCCGAGGGCCAATCGGGACGGAGCTTGGACTCCCTTAGGTCAGGTGACCCGTCGGGTGGTCAGGTGACCCGCAGACTGACAAGGACGGCTGGCAGAGAGGGTCTCTCTCCGCGGGGTGAGCCACGCTCGTCTCTGACCTCACTTCCTGTTTGTATTACAAAATAAAAGACTTCCCGGACCGACGTTCTGAGACTCTCACTCTCAGAACTCTCACTCTACTCTGATCCTCTAAATGATGCCAATAAGAAACAAAAAGAAACGGCTTCAGAATGTGTCACTACTGCTGAGTGTTCAAGTGTGTGTGTGTATGTATGTGTGTATATATATATATATATATATATATATATATATATATATAATGTGTGTGTATATATATGATATTGAGGTGTTTTATGAGAGAAAAGGATCAATAACCTGATTATGAACGTGTGTTCATAATCATAATCCGGTTGTTTTTCCTCTGCTCTCCTTGTGGAGAATAATCTGAAGGTTGAAATGTTTGACGGCCGTTGGAGTTAAAAAGTTTAATTGATTTATTGTCGTATATGTTCTTGTTTCTTGGTATTAGTCGTTTGAAAAGTTCTGCTGCACCAAACTCGTTCTGGATCAATACGTTTGATTGATGGAGGAATAAAAAGGAATAACAATCAATATTGACAACAATCTGCAAACGGAAGATGTGTTTCATTTCCATAAGGCGTTGTTCAGGAAGCTGATCATCAACAAAATGAATATGTTGAGCTTTTATTTTGTAGTATCTCCTGCTGGTTTCCCGTTTGTGATTCCGATTGTGTTTGTATTTATTTACAATCACGAGACGTAAACATCAGATTCAGTCATGAAGAAAGGAACCAAAGTCATCGTCAGAAGTGTGTGTGTGTGTGTGAGTGAGTGAGACAAGTTTATTTATTATATTGTTTTACTCTGAGCTGAAGAGTCCAGAGTTAATAAAGTTGTATTATTAAAACCGTCTCGACTTGTGTTTTCATTCCGTACTATGTATTTATCAATTCAAGTTCAAACATTCGTGTTTCTGTTTCACAGTAAATGATGCATTCCATGTTTGTGGGACTTTTCAGGGTTTTTGTTGTACAGTGACTTCTCTGCACTTCTTCCTCTCTTCTTCCTCTGCACTTCCTATCTCCTCTTCTCTCTCTGCACTTCCTATCTCCTCTTCTCTCCTTTTTTTCTTCCTCCAGTCTCCTCTTCCTCGTTCTGATGAACTCTTCGTACGACGTTGGCCCCGGGAGCTGCGCGCGCACCGCCGTCTCGCGTGTGTTTATCATCGTATGCCGCGGTGTCTGATGGGAAGCTCCGCCGCTGGTGTGGTAATGTCCGCCATGTTTTCCACGGTGCGGCGTCCCGTTAAAGCCGCTCACAGATGAGTCCTCGGGTCGGTTACCGGAGCAGCTGATACGCCGATGAGCTCACGCGCACACGTGGTATCGGTGCGGGATCGTGCGGGGTCCGCGCTTCCCTCGAATTGGCGCTGATTTGGCGCAAACCATGAGTAAACTGTCGTTCCGGGCGCGCGCGCTAGACGCATCCAAGCCTCTCCCGGTGTACCGGAGCAGAGACCTGCCGGACCTGGCGGACTGCGGGGCCATCAACCGGGCCGTGCCGCAGATGCCCACCGGGATGGAGAAGGACGAGGAGCTGGTACGTGTTTAACTAGCGGCGCGGTGGCGGGATTCATGACGTGTTTACGTTCGGCCGGTACGCTGGCGACGTAGCGCGACGTCGCGCTACGTAGACAGCGTAGCTGCGCCGTCACTGGCAGCTAGCTTAGAGCGCTACTAGCCATTAACCTCAACTTATATAGACACAGATGTGTATATATGTCCGTGTATATACATGTTTATGTGTATATATGTATGTGTACATATGTGTGTGGCTATAAGTATATGTTTGTGTATATATATATATATATATATATATATATATATATATATATATATATATATATATATATATATATATATATATATATATATATATATATATATATATATATATATACAGGACTGTCTCAGAAAATTAGAATATCGTGATAAAGTTCTTTATTTTCTGTAATGCAATTAAAAAACAAAAATGTCATGCATTCTGGATTCATTACAAATCAACTGAAATATTGCAAGTCTTTTATTGTTTTATTATTGCTGATTATGGCTTACAGCTTAAGAAAACTCAAATATCCTATCTCTAAATATTAGA
>CM070107.1:8671289-8751289 GCA_036178185.1 Liparis tanakae
TTATTATATTATAGTTGGATACAAAACATTATTAGATTATAGTTAAATAAAAATTATTCTTTGATTATAGTTGGAAAGAAATATTATTGAATTATAGTTGGATCAAAATTATTAGTTAAATTAAAACTATTTGGTCAAGAAAAAATATAAGATTATTAGTTAGATACTAAATATTAGTTGGATAAAAAAATATTAGTTCGATACAATTTATTAGTTAGATTATATAAACATGTTTTAGTTAGTTTATAGTTGAATATAAAATATTAGTTAGATTATATAAACACGTATTGGTAAGTTTATAGTTAAATAAAAAATATTTGTTGCTTAAAAACTGTTCGTTAAATTACAGTTGAATAAAAAATATTATTAGGTCGATAAACTATTGGTTAGATTATAGTTAGATAAACATAATATTAATTGGATTCTAGTTTGTTTATTTGAGAATCTGTTGAGGTGCCAAAGTGGTTCATAACAACTAGTCGTAACTTTAGTTCTCTAATAATAATCTGTATTCCAGAACCGTAAGAACGATGAGGCGTCATACGAGAAGATGCTGAGGCTGAGGAGAGAGTTCAGCCGGACTGTCAGCATCCTGGAGATGATCAAGAGGAGGGAGAAGTCCAAGAGAGAGCTGCTGCACCTCACCCTTGAGGAGGCGGAGAGGAGGTGAGGAGGAGGAGGAGGAGGAGGAGGAGGAGGAGGAGGAGGAGGAGGAGGAGGAGGAGGAGGAGGAGGAGGAGGAGGAGGAGGAGGAGGAGGAGGAGGAGGAGGAGGAGGAGGAGGAGGAGGAGGTTTCTGGGCTCTGGGCTCAGCAGCTCCCCCTGGAGGAAGTGCTGAGGTACTTTGTCAGTGTGGGCTGAAGGTCTGAGGTCTGAGGTTTGTGTGTTCAGGTACCAGATGGAAGACTTCAGTGGAGAAACTCTCAGGGAGGTTTCACTCCCCCTGGTGGAGAAACCAGCGTACAGCATCCCGGTGACTCTGAACAACAGACACAGAACAGACATCAAGGTACTGACCAGTGAAGTATCTAGATTCATCATAATATATTATTATCATGCAATATATTTGTTTATTCATGTATATTTATATATTTGTTTATATTTGTTTTTATATTTATTTATATCATTGTTTATTTATATATAAATATATATTTTATTTTGATATATTTATTTTATTTTGTTTATATATAAATTACATTTTTTAAATTTAATTTATATATAAATATATATTTTATTTATATATAAATTACATCTTGTATATATATATTTATACTTTTTATATTTGTATTATTTATATATATATATATATATATATATATATATATATATAATATATATATTATTTATATATAAATGAAATTTTATATATATATATTTATTTATTTATTGAAGCTGAATGTCTCGGCTCCTGACTGAAGACGTGTCTCGTGGAGCCGTGGCTCAGACCTCACGCTCAGCCTGTGTTTCAGAAGTCGGTCTCGGTGTCCGACCCGCTCCCCTTCAGCCCCATGAGACCCAAGAAGACGGGCAGGCGGGACAGGCTCCGCCCCCCCCAGAGGCGCCCCTGCAGACCGCCCGGCCCCTTCACCGTCAACAAGGCCGACATCCAGCAGTACGACTTCCACAGCTCTGGAGAGGAGGACAGCCCGCCCCCCCCCTCCCCCCTGGTCAGCAGTACTGCTGAGCAGTACCACGCAGAACCACACGCAGTACCACACACAGTACCACACGCAGTACTACACAGTACCACACGCAGTACCACACGCAGAACCACACGCAGTACCACCCGTAGTACCACCCGCAGTACCACAAAGTACCACAAGCAGTACTACACAGTACCACACAGTACTACACAGTACCACAGGACGCGTGTCCTAACCGTGTTCTTGTCTCCTCAGTGTCCTTCGTCTTCATCCGATGAAGAGCAAAGCCATCCTGATGGAGTTTATGTCTTCAGGAGGAAAACTGGCTGTGAATATCTCTCAGTGAGTTCCTCTGCTGCACTCAACACTGATGGTAGTACTAGCAGTACTAGTACTACTGCTAGTACTACAGTGCTTCTCGTGCTCTAACTGTGTGCGTTTGTTTCTGCAGCCGGGTGGAGACGGCCCCCCGGGGCTCGGCGCGCTGCCTCCGTGTCTCCGTCACTCTCTGGCCGAGCTGATCCTGCCTCCTCATTGGACGGGACTGAGCCGGCGCAGGATAGGCCGGGGGGGCAGGTAGGCCCCTCCCACCCGCCCCTCTCTCCTCCGCCCCGGTCCCCGTGGGTGAAGCTGAAGCTCTTCTCCCTCTGACCAGGATCCTGCTGGACCGGGCCTCCTCGCTGCTGGACCCGGTGCTGAAGCAGCTGGACTCTCTGGCCTGCGGGGCCCCGGTGGACCAGAGGGGCCCCCTGGCCTCCGGGGCCTCCTCTCTGACGGAGGTCCTGAGCAACATCCAGACCCTCAGGAGGTTCTGCTTCAGGCCCAGACCGCTTCAGGGCCCAAGGGAGGGCGGCACCAGGACCGCGGAGGCCTCCGCCGAGGGCGCCAGGGTCACCTGCTGCCTTTCGCCTCGCAAGAACTCAGGTGAGCTCTGGAGCCGCACTGCAGGGCCCGGTCCCCGCGGGGGCCGCATGCTCCTGTGCTTCAGCGCTGTTCCCCGTGTGGCCAGCAGGGGGCATCACAGAGGAGCAGTACCACAGCCACCAGCAGCAGCTGGTCCAGAGGCAGAAACATCTGGAGAAGCTTCAGCGCCAGGACTCTGCTTCCCCCCGACCGCCCGCCCCCCACCGGACACAGGTGTGTGTGTGTGTGTGTGTGTGTGTGTGTGTGTGTGTGTGTGTGTGTGTGTGTGTGTGTGTGTGTGTGTGTGTGTGTGTGTGTGTGTGTGTGTGTGTGTGTGTGTGTGTGTGTGTGTGTGTGTGTGTGTGTGTGTGTGTGTGTGTGTGTGTGTGTGTGTGTGTGTGTGTGTGTGTGTGTGTGTGTGTGTGTGTGTGTGTGTGTGTGTGTGTGTGTGTGTGTGTGTGTGTGTGTGTGTGTGTGTTGTAGTAGTTTTTCAACTATATCTGGATTAAAACACAGATTCGCACTTTAGTAGCACTTGAATGGCTCTTATTATGGTACTTTTGTAGTTTGACTATGATGAGGAAATGTTACTTTCTGTATTCTTGTTGTTCTTAGTTTGTACTCTAGGTTGAAATGCACTTATTGTAAGTCGCTTTGGATAAAAGCGTCTGCTAAATGACATGTAATGTAATGTACTGTAAAGTAGTAGTAGTGTGTCCTCTGGGTCTCACCCTGTCCTGTTCTGGTCTCTCTAGTCCTCTCAGTCCAGTGAGTCCAGTTCAAAGACTCTGGACTCGGCCAGCGCTCAGTTTGCAGCCTCGGCTGTGATCAGCGCTCCTCTTCCTCTTCCTCCTCCTCCTGCGCCTCCTTCTGCGCCTCCTCGTGGCCACATCAACAGCGAGAACAAACCCTACAAGGCAAACGGAGTTCTCCACCCTCCAGGTGAGGCCGAGTGAGGCCGGGTCATGTGGGTCAGACCCGTCAGCACGTCATGATGATGATGATCTCTTCTTCAGGTCCCTCCAGGCCTCCGTACTCTTCCTCCTCGTCTCTCAGCCGGTTGGGTCTTTCAGCTCGGGGGTCACCCTCCTCCTCCTCTTCCTACTCCTCTTCCTCCCCCCTCTCTCTGCCTAACCAGAGGAACCAACTGGGATCCGTCCCCCACCACTCAGCTCGACCCTCCGTGACCCCGACGTCTGCCTTAAAGCTCGCCGCCGCCGATCGGGCGCCCAAAGCCTCCACTGCCAGGTACACACAAACATACACACACACGCCTGTACCACACACACACTTGTACCACACACACATACCTGTACCACGCATACCTGTACCACACACACCTGTACCACACACACCTGTACCACGTACACACTTGTACCACACACACACACACACACATACACACACCTGTACCACACACACACACACGCCTGTACCACACACACACACACACACACACGCACACAACTCTACCACACACACACCTGTACCACACACACACACAAACCTGTACCACACACACCTGGAAGAGAGGAAGTGATGTCATCTTGGTTTTCTCTTGCAGAGACGCTCATGAGTCGGAGCGACCGGTGAACGGACTAACAGAGACCACCCTGCCCATGGAGGTCACATGACCCCTCACCTGCTGCTGCTGCTGCTCCTCCTCCTCTCACACCCTGCTCCTCCCTCCTCCATCAGCCCTTCCTCCCCTCCTCCTCTTCCTCCATCACCCTCCTCAGTGACTGGTGAATGTGACACTCCCTGACCTCCACCAAAAGAAGAAGTGGTGTCAGAATTGGAACATTTTACTGAATGATTGTTGTTGTTGTTGTTGTTGTTGTTATTGTTATTATTATTATTGTACAGTTTGTAAATGTCTATGTGAAATAGTTATTTCATCCGTTTGGTTTGAAAAGCAGATCATCATGAGACTCAGGGGGCCTGGGATCTGTGTCTGTGCTCTGATTGGTCTGTGATGAGTCTGTATCTGAGCTCTGATTGGTCCGTGATGAGTCTGTATCTGCTCTGATTGGTCCGTGATGAGTCTGTATCTGTGCTCTGATTGGTCCATGAAGAGTCGTATTTATTTCTCATGTTTACATTTTGTATTCCAGAACGTGAGTCTTGGTTTTAGGCCCCTCCCCCAGAGGGAGAATGATTTAAGATGAAAGTTGATATTTTTTTAATGTTTTTTAATCGTGTCCATGGCTCCTGATCCTTGAGCATTAAAACACCAACAAGAGATGCTCTGCAGGGTGAAGGGTTTTATATTTCTAAACGAGTCGAGTGACGAGGTTCCTGTGGTCAGAAGTGTGTGTGTGTGTGTGTGTGTGTGTGTGCGAGCGAGCGCTTGCGCGTGTGTTTGTCGGTTCACACATTCGCTCACTCTAAGTAAATAAAAAAGCGACACACTTTCTGTTTATTTAAATTTTTCGTTGTAAATAAATTAAAATATGAAATGAATCTCCCATCGGGAGGAGAAGCCTGAGGAGAGATGAGTGCCAATCAGAATGCTTATTCATGAGCAGTCAGCACACTGCCCCGCCCCCTTTTCTCCTTATACGGTTAGTTTGATCATGGCGGCGAGTCGAAGGTGAAAGCGTTTCCATGGAGACCCTGAGACATGGGATACTCATTTTACCCACTGTATACACACATATATATATATATATATATATATATATATATATTCTAAATATAACTTTGTAATGTATAATATATATTGTATAAATATTGTATAGAATATATATCGAAACGTGTGTCTGTGTGTGTATGAATGAATCCACATAGGACTCCATGTCCCAGAATGCCCTGCGGCTCAGTGGTCCAGGGTGGCCGGTGAGGAGGGCGTGTCCAGTCGGTCAGCATCCTGAGGAGCAGCCGGTAAACACGCGACGCTCCGTCTGCACCGGCGACTCTCGGTCTGTGTTCTGCCCGGCGAAGGAGCACTTATCCCGGCCTGACGCCCGCACATTGTCTCCCGGTTGTTTCCGGTTCCTCACGGTTGTTCCTCCCGGTTGCCTGCCTGCTGCTCGCGGTGCCCGGTGCGATGGGCGACGCGGCGGAGTGCGGCGTGAAGGTGATGTGCCGCTTCAGGCCGCTCAACGAGTCGGAGCGCAGCCGCGCGGACAAGTACATCCCCAAGTTTAACGGGGAGGACACGGTGGTGGTGGCGGTGAGTCTCATCTTCATCTGCATCTTCATCTGCATCTTCATCTTCATCTTCATCTTCATCCTCATCATCCCTGTTATGACGGACGCTCCGGGGACACGCCCTCCGCCTGTCTGCCGCTACAGACAATAGACACAATAATAGAGACACCCTAGACACACAACACGAACAGACACACAAACGCACAAAATACACACACACTAGACACAGCAATAGACACACACACTAGACACAACGATAGACACACACACACTAGACACAACAATAGACACACACACACTAGACACAACAATAGACACACACACTAGACAACAATAGACCCACAATACACACAAAATAGACACAATAGACCCACGATACACACAATATTAGACACACACAAGGTTTTTATTTTGTCTTCATGAATGAATTCGATTACTAAACCTGTAAAATAGAAATATATGTGTATATATGTATATATACATATGTACATATATATTTATGTATATATATATATATATATATATATATATATATATATATACGTGTATATCTGTAAATGTGTATATATGTGTATGTATATATCCTCAATATCTTCCTATATACATATATATATATATATATATATACAGAAATATATATACATAAATATATACATATACATAAATATATGTATGTATATATGTGTGTATATATACACACATATATACATGAACACATACACATATATATATATATAGTGGTTCCTGTGGTGGTCTAGTATACTGGTCCCCCCCCCCCCTTGATGTCCTGAAGGATCGGGTCCTGTGGAGACGAGGCTCCCCCCTCTTGCCGGTCCAGGTCTTGGCATCACCGAGTCTTGCAGGCTCTGGTTCCCTCAGTATAGAGTCGAGTTTCATCTGTATTTCCTTGATGTGATGTTTCCCTTCAAAAAGAGAAGCTCTGTGATGAAGATGAAGATGAAGATGACATCATCATGTGACTCTTCCCATGCTTTCAGGGGAAGCCGTACGTGTTCGACAGAGTCCTCCCCCCCAACGCCGAGCAGGGCCAGGTCTACGACACCTGCGCCCGGCAAATCGTCAAAGGTCATCACCCTTGTGTCTATTCAATTATACAATAATACATATATATATATATAAATATATATATATATATATATATATATATATATATATATATTAAAACAAATATGTATATACAAATACATATGTATATTTATATTTATGTGTGTGCGTGTTCCAGATGTGCTGGGAGGATATAACGGGACCATCTTTGCTTACGGTCAGACGTCATCAGGAAAGACTCACACCATGGAGGTGAGTTATTAATATATAATAATAACATGTTTTAATATAGAGGTGAGTTAAAAATATATAATAATAACATGTTTTAATATAGAGGTGAGTTATTAATATATAATAATAACATGTTTTAATATAGAGGTGAGTTAAAAATATATAATAATAACATGTTTTAATATAGAGGTGAGTTATTAATATATAATAATAACATGTTTTAATATAGAGGTGAGTCTGTTAATGTATAATAATAACATGCTTTAATATAGAGGTGAGTCTATATTAATATATAACATGCGGTTTCTTATGTAAATAATAATAACCATCAACCTGTTCCAGGGGAGTCTTCACGACCCTCGTCAGATGGGGATCATCCCCCGGATCTCCAGAGACATCTTCGACCACATCTACTCCATGGACGAGGACCTGGAGTTCCACATCAAGGTGATGATGTCATCGTATGCTAACGATGTCATCGTATGCTGATGACATCATCATTTATACCACAACACCTCAAACAAGATTCCTTTAAAGCACTAACCTGAAAGCAATATGATCAATAAGTAAATTTCAACGTGCGTTTTAAATCAAAAGTGAAATTTAAATCATATAATTATATATATATATATATATATATATATATATATATATAATTATATATAATAATATATATAATTATATATATTTACATATATATAATTATATATAAGTATATATATATATATATATATATATATATATATAAGTATATATATATATATATATATATATATATATATATATATATATATATATATAATGGCAATACTGTTTCATCTTAATTAAAGGATATTTGTTCATAAACTAAATATTTCAAACAGATTATTTATTGCAGTTTTTTTTAATTTATTTACGTCACAATTTGTACATAAAAAGTAAAATCTGATCTGGCACCAGGCGTCCTGTAGAGGCTCGGCATGAGGAGCCGGTGATGCGTTCACTGACCTGCCGGCCCTCCATATGTTCAGCAGCTGCTGGTATGAACACCGTGCAACATACAAGAGTACTGTTACTATTGTTATTAGAGACTATTAAACTCGGTTTGAAATATTCAGAGAAAATATAATTTGGCCTTTTCAAAATTATAAAATTGAATTTTTATAAGAAAAGAAACACGTGAAACATTGTTTTAATTTTCCCAAATGTGACGTTATTGAGAATCTCATAAGTGTCATGACAGGTGGTGTAAAACATGTAGAGAATAATAAGAACTCATAAACATCATGTAATATCATTATATTTTATATATTTATATATATATATATATATATATATAAATTATATATATATATATATATGTATATATATATATATATATATTTAAAGGTATATATAATGTATTTCTACATAATGAAACGTCTCTCTTTTTTTGCAGGTCTCTTATTTTGAAATCTATTTGGATAAAATCCGAGACCTTCTGGACGGTGAAGATATTATGTATTATCTTTATTGATTAAACACAAACGTTATTGATTGATGAGCTTCACGTTACAACTGATTCACGTTTCAGTGTCCAAGACCAACCTGTCGGTCCACGAGGACAAGAACAAGGTTCCCTATGTGAAGGTAATACTCTGTACTGCATAGTACTACAGTAGTACTGCATAGTACAACAGCACTGTGCGTATACTGCAGTATCATGACCTCAGTACTTTGTGTACTTCCTGTCAGGGCTGCACAGAGCGGTTTGTTTCCAGTCCTGATGAAGTGATGGATGTCATCGACGAGGGGAAAGCCAACCGCCACGTGGCCGTAACCAGTGAGTATGACTAGTACTACTACTAGTACTACAAGTATTACTACTACTTACAAAAAAAGTTTAGTTACTTTCAATTCTTTGATATTGAGGATTTTGCATTATCTAGTAAAGAAGTTGTCTAATCTAGTGAAGAAATTGCGTAATCTAGTAAGGAATCTGAGTAATCTAGTAAGGAATCTGCGTAATCTAGTGAGGAAATTGTGTAATCTAGTGAGGAAATTGTATAATCTAGTGAAGAAATTGCGTAATCTAGTGAGGAAATTGCATAATCTAGTGAGGAAATTGCGTAATCTAGTGAAGAAGTTGCGTAATATAGTGAGGAAATTCCCTAATCTAGTAAAGAAATTGCGTAATCTAGTGAGGAAATTCTGTAATCCAGTCATGACGTCTTCTCTTTGCAGACAATCCGGAGAAGCTTTAAACTTCCTTGTGTATTTCCTGAAGTGGTTTACGTCTTTTCTTCTGGCTCCGCCCCCAGACATGAACGAGCACAGCTCTCGCAGCCACAGCATCTTCCTCATCAACATCAAGCAGGAGAACATGGAGACGGAGCTGAAGCTGTCGGGGAAGCTGTACCTGGTGGACCTGGCGGGCAGCGAGAAGGTCCCGCCGCTCCCCCAGATTCACGTCCCGATCCCTCACGCCGTACTAATACGATCCGTAATGCTTCCCTCCAGGTGAGTAAAACTGGAGCCGAAGGCGCTGTGTTGGACGAAGCCAAGAACATCAACAAGTCCCTCTCCGCCCTGGGGAACGTCATCGCCGCGCTGAGCGAAGGAACCGTGAGTCCGAATGTATGAAAACTCGCTCAGGTGAACCCCAAAACATCATCACTGAAGACGTGATTTCCCGTGTCGTCGTTCACAGAAGACACACGTCCCGTACCGAGACAGCAAGATGACTCGGATCCTGCAGGACTCCCTTGGGGGGAACTGTCGGACCACCATCATCATCTGCTGCTCCCCGTCCGTGTACAACGAGGCGGAAACCAAGTCCACCCTCATGTTCGGACAGAGGTACCTGGGGGGCCTCGTCCAAGAATACGCTCACTATGAACCCTGATCTCTCCTGATCTCCCCTGATCTCTCCTGATCTCACTGGTCTCTCCTGGTCTCCCCTGATCTCTCCTGGTCTCACTAGTCTCTCCTGGTCTCTCTTGATCTCTCCTGATTTCTCCTGATTTCTCCTGGTCTCTCCTGATCTCTCTTGATCTCTCCTGGTCTCTCTTGATCTCTCCTGATTTCTCCTGATCTCCCATTATCTCTCCTGATCTCACTGATCTATCATGGTCTCTCCTGATCTCACTGGTCTCTCCTGGTCTCTCCTAATTTCTCCTGACTTCACCTGATCTCTTCTGGTCTCTCCTGATCTCTTCTGATCCCCCCTGATCTCACTGGTCTCTTTGTGTTTTCAGAGCGAAGACCATCAAGAACACGGTGTCTGTGAACCTGGAGCTGACTGCCGAGGAGTGGAAGAAGAAGTACGAGAAGGAGAAGGAGAAGAACAGGAGTCTGAGCGTCACGATACAGAAGCAGGAGAACGAGCTGAAGCGCTGGAGGAAAGGTAGAAGTCCTCTTCCCCCGACGGGAGCTCGTTTGAGTTTAATGGGCCAAAGCAGCTGATTGGAATCCTTCCTTCTCCTCAGGTGAGTCCGTACCTGTGGACGAGCAGCTGAGCAGCAGGAACAAGAAAAGCAGCAGCGAGGCGCCAGTGGCGCTTGACAGCCCGGCGCCACCGGCGGTCCCGCTGCCCGATGAACAGAAGACGCAGTACGAGACTCTAATCACCGACCTGTACCACCAGCTGGACGACAAGGTGAGTCCTACTGTCCTATCAGATGCTAGGGAGGCAGTTACGTGATCTAGGGAGGAAGTTGCATAAACTAGGGAGGAAGTTGCGTAATCTAGTAAGGAAGTTGTGTAGTCTAGTAAGGAAGTTGTGTAGTCTAGTGAGGAAGTTGCATAAACTAGGGAGGAAGTTGCTTAATCTAGTGAGGAAGTTGGTTTTAGTAGTCTTACCTGTACCACCAGCGAGACGACGAGGTGAGTCCTACCCATCCCATCTATAGAGGCAGTCTTACCTGTATCGCCACATGGACTACGTGGTGAATCCAACCTGAACTACTAACATCTTGGACACTTTTCTTCAATGTAAGTCTGTGAATAATAATCCTCTGCCTGCTGTTTTAGGATGAGGAGATAAACCATCACAGTCAGACTGCAGAGGAACTGAAGCAGCAACTGGTTGACCAGGACGAGGTGAGTCTCACGGAGACGTCGCCCTCCTGCTCTGCACACCTCCACAGAGTCTCAACTCTCCATGGACATGTGATCGGTTCTCCCAGCTGCTGGTGTCCAGCCGTCAGGACTATGAGCGAGTGCAGGAGGAACTGTCGCGGCTGCACAGGGAAGGGGACTCGGCCAAAGAGGAAGTAAAGGAGGTGCTGCAGGCGCTGGAGGAGCTCGCCGTCAACTACGACCACAAGAGCCAAGAAGTGGAGACCAAGAACCGCACCAACAGTCAGCTGAACGAGGAGCTGGCGCACAAAACTGTGAGTGCACAGGAAGAAAGAAAGTCGGCCGGAAGTCGTTGACCCCCTGACGCGCCGAATGAGTGCCGATCGTCCCCAAAGTCCCTAGGGCTGGTTAGGAGACTAGGCGTTCAGATGTTAGGGTAGGAAGGTAGAGAGGGAGAGTGTTAGGACAGTAGAGTGTTCAGATGTTATGGTAGAAAGGTAGGGAGTGAGAGTGTTAGGACAGTAGGGTGTTCAGATGTTAGGGTAGGGTCCTCTAGGGCAGTGGGAGGTTACAGTGGTTGATTGGTGGTATGGTAGGATGGGTTAAGGGGTTAGGATGGTAGGACAGCAGGAAGTTTAGAATGGCAGGATGTTGAGGTTCCTTATGATGGTTTATTTACTTTACTGGATCATCAGCTGACGCCTGAGTGGTCGTAACTCTTCCCGTGATCCACAGAAAAGACCAAACATGATGTCAAACAGTCAGAGACGAGGATGTATGTTATCAGAACCGACCAGACACTCTTATCATCCATAACTTCTGGATCAGGAGTCTGAAGCATGGAGTTCGTCACCTGGTCTGAGGTCTAAATAACAGATGCTTACCTCTATAATAACACGTTTGAGGAGGTTTGATCATGACCTGAGCTGCACTCTGCGTGTGGTTCTGTCTGTTGTGTATGGCAACTGGTTTGCCTGATTACATCTGGCAGCTGGTTCTGAGCTCGTTGTAGTTTCTCGATGTCTTTGCGGCCGCAGAGCTTCTGCCTGAGGCACCACCTCCACCACCTGTGTTCCTGTGCTCCAGGTGACTCTGGAGGTGGTTCAGAAGGAGCTGTTATCCCTGAACGAGGTCAGTTCTCATCACAAGAAGAGGTCGACGGAGATCCTCGGCCTGCTGCTCAGAGACCTCAGCGACATCGGCAGCGTCCTCGGTACCACCGACCTCAAAGCTGTACGGCCAGAACCTTTCTCTGCTCTTCAAATGTCACGCCTCAAATACATCTTACATGTCCGTCTGTGTGGAGTTGTCTCCTCACTACTAACTGTGAGAAGGAAAACAGCTTTTATTTTGTAAAATGGCTAAATAAAGGAAAATATTAATAATCTGTAAGTGCATTTTTAGTAGTTGTTGGTTTTTCATACGTTTTTTTTCCTGATTTGGGGTCAAACTTTCTCTGTCTCTCCAGATGACGGAGACCAGTGGAGTAATGGAGGACGAGTTCACCACAGCCCGCCTCTACATCAGTAAAATGAAGTCTGAGGTCAAATCTCTGGTGAACCGCAGCAAACAACTGGAAGTCAACCTAATGGAGAACATGAGCCGGATGGAGGACAACGAGAAGGAGCTCAACTCCTGTGAGCTGCTCATCTCCCAGGTAATACATCCACATACTCTGGAACCGGAGGAATTCATCTTATTTAATGGATACATGAATGAATTATAATGTATTAGGATATACGCGACCGTTCAGAAGTTTGGGGTCACCCGACAATTTGCTGTTTTCCATGAAAATTCACATTTTCATTTATTAAATTAATATTAAATATAGTCAAGACATTGACGAGGTTAGAAATAATGATTTCTATTGTAAATATGTCTCTCAAAGGAAGGCCAGTTTTATAGCTTCTCTCAACAGCATAACTGTTTTCAGCTGCGCTCAAATAAAAATGGTTTAAAGGTTTTCTACCCTTCCGCTAGTCTTGTAAGGCAATAACACAATGTACCACCAGAACACTGGAGATGGGCCTCTATACACCTCTGGAGAGACTTAAACACCAGAGAATAGTCATCTACACATTAACTATGTAGAGAAAGTGTTTATGTATCATTTAATGTTATCTTCATTGGAAAAACAGTGCTTTGAAAAATAAGGTCATTTCTATGTGACTCCAAACTTTTGAACGGTAGTGTGTGTATAGTGGATTATATGGACTGTTCAATTTAAGAAAGTTAAAACCCTGTGTCTCTGATAATTCCGAGTACATGATGAGTACACGATGAGGATGATGAGGACATGATGAGGACACGATGGGGACACAATGAGAACATGAAGAGGACATGATGAGGACATGATGGGGACATGATGGGTGTGCTTGTTGCAGCTCCGGGCGAAGATTGTATCTCTGGCAGAAGACCTGCATCGGTTGGAGCAGGAGAAGAGGAAGCTGGAGGAGAGTCAGGACGGCCTGATGGAGGAGGTCGCCAAGCTCGACGCTGAAGGTCAGACCAGGTTCATCACGGCAGAAACGCTGCTCTCTTATTGGCTGTCTGGTAACACCAACACAGCTCAACACACGGGAGACCAATACAGACCTGTGTGTGCGTATGTGTGTGTCCAGGTCAAATGCACGAGGTGTCGGTGATGGACAAAGAGAAAGAACACATGAGCCGACTGAAGGATGCTGTTGAGATAAAGGTAGAAATTAATAATGTTCTCACGTTGGGTTTCTGAGCCAATCACAAGGGGGCAGGAGTGAGTCATGTAGGGTACAGGGGTGAGCCATGTAGGGTACAGGGGTGAGTCATGTAGTGGAGGGTATAGGAGTGAGTCATGTAGTGGAGGGTATAGGAGTGAGTCATGTAGGGTAGGTTATAGGAGTGAGTCATGTAGTGGAGGGTATAGGAGTGAGTCATGTAGGGTAGGTTATAGGAGTGAGTCATGTAGTGGAGGGTATAGGAGTGAGTCATGTAGTGGAGGGTATAGGAGTGAGTCATGTAGGGTAGAGTATAGGAGTGAGTCATGTAGTGGAGGGTATAGGAGTGAGTCATGTAGGGTAGGGTATAGGAGTGAGTCATGTAGGGTAGGGTATAGGAGTGAGTCATGTAGTTGAGGGTATATGAGTGAGTCATGTAGTGGAGGGTATAGGATTGAGTCATGTAGGGTAGGGTAGGGTACAGGAGTGAACCATGTAGTGGAGGGTATAGGAGTGAGTCATGTAGGGCAGGGTATAGGCGTGAGTCATGTAGGGTATGGTAGGGTATAGGAGTGAGCCATGTAGGGTAGGGTATGGGAGTGAGTCATGTAGGGTAGGGTATAGGAATGAGTCATGTAGTGGAGGGTATAGGAGTGAGTCATCTAGGGTACATGGATGAGTCATGTAGTGGAGGGTATAGGAGTGAGTCATGTATTGGAGGGTAGGGTACACAAGTTAGTCATGTAGGGTATAGGAGTGAGTCTGAAGGGTTCCTGGTGTAAAGAACCGAAGCTCAGGTTCTGTGTCTCCGTAGAGAACCCTGGAGGAGCAGATGGAGAACCACAGAGAAGTTCATCACAAGCAGCTGAGTCGCCTCCGAGACGAGATCGACCAGAAGCACCGAGTGGTGGAGCAGTTCAAAGAGTAGGTTTTTTATGATGGCCCACCAGGGCCTGGTGATCATCAGGAGTGATCAGTGACTGACGGGTTCTAATCAAAGTAGAGTAATCGTTGTATTATTGTGATTTAAACACAGTTGTCTTTGTAATGTGGAAGTTTCTCTTCTTCTAAGTCACTTTTAAGTTATTAGTTTTTTCTTTTAAATCGATATAACTATTTTCTCACGGAATTTTCATCCCAATGTTCGTAGCACATGTCCATGTTGCTCACTCTGAGGTGTTTGAGGCCTGGCCCGCGGAGCTGCTGCAGCGCGGTGTAACTGTGTGTGTGTGTGTGTGTGTTGTATTTCAGTGTGAATCAGGCTCTGCAGCTGGAGAACCGGAAGCTTCAGTCTGATTGTGACAAACTGAAAGCTGAGGATCAAAACAAAGGCCAGAAGCTTCAGAAGCTGCAGTAAGTGTGTCCGGCTGGGCGTCCTCGTGGTTCCCTCCAGGAACCATTCCTGTGTTTCCTATTGGTGTCGGGATTAAACCAAAATACTCATTTGAATAACATGCTCATAGCGTCAGTCGAGTTGTTTATTAAACTTTGTTTGTGTGACGAAGGTTCCTGAATGAAAAGAGAGAACAAGCCAAAGAGGACCTGAAGGGTCTGGAGGAAACGGTGGTGAGTGTATTATTATTAATGTCATTAAACATGGATCACATGTCGTCTACAGGACACATCTGAGTTATTGTGTTTGCTCCAACAGGCCAAAGAGCTGCAGACACTGAACCACCTCCGTAAAGTCTTCATCCAGGACCTCAGCACTCGAGTCAAGAACGTAAGAGAACACCGGCTTCTGGTTTCTTCCGTAGAGAACCCTGGTCCCACGAGGGTTCAGCTGATTGAGTCAGGACTGGTTCCACTCGCTCTCCTCCCTCTGGAGGTCGTCTCTGATAGTAAAACAAGGTTGTCCTGGTGGAGGAACCCATTCTTCTGAAGTACCAGCACATTTCCACTCTAACACTTGGATGGCGGTTCTGAACCGGTTAACGCTTCACGCTCGTCCAACATTTGGCAAAGTCGTCATAAATAAATCTTGTTTTAAATGTTGGGCGTTGGTTGTTGGATGTTGGATGTTGGATGTTGGATGTTGGTTGTTGGACGTTGGATGTTGGATGTTGGACGTCAGTGTGTGTGTTCAGGGGTGATCCGGGTTTTTCCGTTTCCTGTCCCAACAGAGTTCTGAGAATGACGGCGACGAGGCCGGCGGCAGCCTGGCTCAGAGGCAGAGGATTGTCTTCTTGGAGAATAACCTGGAGCAGCTGAGCAAGGTCCACAAGCAGGTGAGCCGCCGGAGACCTCTACCTGTGGGTCGGCCGCAGCCCATGGTTGCGTGTTGAAGTGCCCTTGAGCAAGACGCTGAACCCCCGGCTGCTCCTCCGTTGTGTTCTTCAGCTCGTGAGGGACAATGGTGACCTTCGCTGCGAGCTCCCCAAGCTAGAGAAGCGTCTGCGGGCGACGGCGGAGCGGGTGAAAGCTCTGGAAGCGGCCCTGAGAGAGGCCAAGGAGTCGGCCGTGAGGGACCGCAAGCGCTACCAACAGGAAGTGGATCGCATCAAGGAGGCGGTGCGCTCCAAGAACGTCTCCAGGAGAGGACACTCGGCTCAGATAGGTGAGCGCATGTCGGTTACTAGTTACTACCACCGCACACAGACCCAGGATTCAGGTCGTCAGAGCAAACGCTTTATGGAGCCACGGGTTCTTCCTCGGAGGACGACCCAGGAGTGGAGTCAGACTGAAGCGTCAGACTGAAGCCAACCGCCGACTCACCTGTCTCCTGTCACCTGTCACCTGTCTCCATGTAGCCAAGCCAATCAGAGCCGGACATCAGCACCATCAGCACCCGTCCTCCTCTGCATCCGTCAGGCTGGCCATCCGAGGAGGCGGGGTTAGGTCCAGTCCACGTCATCACTCCCCCCGACAGCAACCGCCTCAACAACCAGAGAAACAACAACAACAACAACAACAACCTCATCAGAGCTTCAAGTAAGCAACAGGTGAGTGAAGAACAACACAACCACGCTAACGACCACCGCAACCATGTTAACAACCACAGCAACCACGTTAACGACCACCGCAACTATGTTAACAACCACAGCAACCACGTTAACGACCACAGCAACCACGTTAACGACCACATCAATCACGTTAACGACCACAGCAACCACGTTAACGACCACATCAATCACGTTAACGACCACATCAATCACGTTGCGACAGCAACACGTTGCGACCACCACCGTTACCCGCCACGTTAGCGACCACACAACCACGTTAACGACCACAGCAACCACGTTAACGACCACATCAATCACGTTAACGACCACAGCAACCACGTTAACGACCACCACAACCACGTTAACGACCACCACAATCACGTTAACGACCACATCAATCACGTTAACGACCACAGCAACCACGTTAACGACCACCACAACCACGTTAACGACCACAGCAACCACGTTAACGACCACATCAATCACGTTAACGACCACAGCAACCACGTTAACGACCACCACAACCACGTTAACGACCACCACAACCACGTTAACGACCACATTAACCACGTTAACGACCACAGCAATCACGTTAACGACCACAGCAATCACGTTAACGACCAAAGCAACCACGTTAACGACCACAACCACGTTAACGACCACATTAACGACCACAGCAATCACGTTAACGACCACAGCAACCACGTTAACGACCACAGCAACCACGTTAACGACCACAGCAACCACGGTAACGACCATAGCAACCACGTTAACAACCACAGCAACCACGGTAACGACCATAGCAACCACGTTAACAACCACAGCAACCATATTAGCGACCACCACACCAAGGTGGAATTTAGAGCAGGTGAAGGAAATGGCTAATCAGGAGACAGACACAGGAAGCAGGGCGGGATGGAGGGAACCCCCGACGTGTGTGTTTACATGAAGGTGTTTCACTTCCTGTGTTCTCAGGTGGAAGACAACGCCAGATGAGTCTCACCGCTCTGCCTTACTGGATCCTCCTCTGCCCACTTTCTAACAGCCATTCCACCTTAACAGCCAACAAGTGCTTATTCTCTCTTTGGTTTTTCAAAAAGAAAAGATCTGATTCAGTAAATTCACTTTGATAACAAGTTTAATAAATACAAATAAATTAAAGTAACTGATAATGGTAAATAAGTTGAATAATTGGCTTTTACAGGTTAAATAATGTCATCATAAATATGTTAAATTAATTCAATAATGTGTTTAAAGTGGCAACAGACAACTTCATGAATGTATTTGATCTTCTCGGGACTACAGGGCCGTTAGCTCATGAGCTATGACTTATAAATATAATTATCATGCAGCGCCTCTGGTGAACAGCCAAGAGTTTTCATTCTGCTCATTTTAGAAGAAAAACGGCATCGATTGTGAAAAGAATGTTTGTTGATCATTTTGATATAGTGAAATATAAACAGCTTGTCTATAGCCACTTTAATGACTTATTGAGTTAATGAGTTAGTAACAGGTGAATAAGTCAGTCTAGGTTTCTACCTGCAGTTGGAGGAGTTAAATGAAAATGACTCCAAGGAGTTTTCTTTCGATTCCCCGACGGAAAGATGTTGACGTGAATGTAAATGTTTAAATCTCACTCGATAGAATAGAAGTCATCACTCATCATTACAGGTGGAACGTTTCCACTTTTACATTCCGGCCCGTGAATCGATGTTCAGGGAAATTAAATAACAGTGAATGTCTTTAAGTGAACACATCGTGTCAGAGGTGATGTGAGGAACATCTTGATGTAGAGGTGACCTCATGGTTATCCGTGTTTCCTCCTCTGGAACAGCTGGAACGATCATTTATGTTCACGTCGTGTTCCTGAGCTTTGAGGAACATTCACATCGTTGTCGTCGTGATGTACCGTCCACACAAACAACAACAACAACAACAATAACAACAACACAATGTTCATTGTCTGAACTGTGTACCTTTAGGAAAATAAATACATGAACAGTTAGGAATAATAAAATAAAGCCAGATATAATGAAGACCTCGTTGTAAATGTACTGTTACAATACAAGACAGCACAAAAGTTACATTATGATGAGATATTGTTGAATTAAGTAATTTAATGATTAAAGAAAGAAAGGATATCGGAACTTTATTAAATCATGACGTTACTTCCAAAAGCACAATTTAATCTCAAATATCTAAAAAGCCTAATTTTAAAATGATAAATGTAGACATGAAGATATTGGGCCTTTTCTTTAGAAATTCACATATATAAATATATATAAATATAGATACATATATATATATATATATACATATATAAAAATAAATATATACATATATAAATATATATGTGTATATATATGTATGCATGTATGTATATACATATATACATACATATAAATAAAATATATTTACATATATATATATATATATATATTTATTTAAATATTTATTTATATAATTTTATGATAAATATAATTTTTTTTTTTCATTTTATAACAATTTTACTTTTTCTATCACAGTCAAATAAACGTGACATACAATTAATACATATGAATAAAAACAAAACAGAAGTTATGGATAGCCCAATACTATTGACGTATACTGATGTACATTTTTGTTTTATTATTCCTAACATTTGACGATGTTTTTATGTTCCTGGCCTGAATGTTTAATCAACCTGATATTGTGTTTTTTAAATAATTTATAGATTCATGAAGTGGATGTCTTTGTTACCTGAGACGTGTTCCTCGGCTCAGATTGTTTCTACGGTGTAAACTTTCCACGGTGGTGAAGTGTTCTGTGTCTTCTCTGTTGTCGCTGAGCGTTGTTCTGAAGTCTTTATGTCGTGTTATTAAAGAGTAGCTCAGCTAGCGTGTCCATCATTACGCCGCGTCGTGCTCGTCTTCGCCTCGTGATGACCAGCTGAGGATAAGTCCCTGTTTACCAGATATCTTACGTGTAGATGAGCAACCGGAAGTGAACCGTTGACCTCCAGAAACCCGTCACAGACGCCTGACAACACGTTCAGGTGTTTAAAAAGCTTTATTACCGTTTGGATGAACACGTCTCGCTGTGCAACATGAGTCATCAAGCCAATCACAGCCTCATGACTCATAACTCTGTTCCTGAGGTACCGTCCAGCTGTTACGCAACACTTTACTGGACCAGGATTAATCTCACCAGACGGAGTAATAATGGATTTTGTGTCTAAGGTTTGATATTAAATCTGAAAGTATTCTTTCAGAAATCATCTGTTTATAGTTTACAGTCTCTGTTTTCTATCCAACCGACACCTTCTGAGTTGAGTTTGATGACCAGAGTCCAAACATCAAACAGAACAGTCTTCAATCTGGACTTAAAGGAGCGGAGGGTCTCTGAGGGTCTCTGAGGGTCTCTGAGGGTCTCTAAGGGGCCTCTGAGGGTCTCAGTAGACCTGCAGGTCTCGGGTCCCCCTCGGGACTCTTCACTTCCTGTCCAGGCTGAAGATCTCTTGGCCCTCGGTGAGGATGAACTCCACGATCTGGGTCTGGTAGACCATGTTGACCGCCATGTTGCCGGCGTCCAGCTCGGGCCACATGAGCGTGGGGCCGAACACGATGCCCAGGCCCTGCGTGGACATCAGGTTCCTCCTGGAGCACGACAGAACCCTGAAGGACACGAGGAGATTGAGGGAGGCCGGTCAACCACACACACACACACACACACACACACACACACACACACACACACACGGGAGAGGGCCCGGGGTCGGAGGCCTCACCTGAGCAGGTGGGTGAAGAGCACCTTCATGGTGTCCTGGTTGGGCTGCGGCAGATCCTGGATCAGAGTCTTCATGGCCTGGACTTTGAGTCTGGACTCTTTGATCTCTGTGAGAGAAGCAGGGGGGATGACATGTGACAATCTATGAGGAACATTTAAACTACAGAGAGCTTCACGCGGAACCTTCAACACTAAGGAACCTTCAACACTAAGGAACCTTCAACACAAAGGAACCTTCAACACTAAGGAACCTTCAACACAAAGGAACCTTCAACACAAAGGAACCTTCAACACATCGCGCAAAGAAAACGAGATCTAAACACACGCCGGAACATTTAAAACATTAAAAAGACGCAGAACATGATCACTATCCTGGACTCTGGTTCAATTTAAGGAAACATCAAAATGGAAAGTCTTCAATCTGGACTTAAAGGAGCTGAGGGCCCCTGGGGGTCTCTGAGGGTCTCTGAGGGTCTCTGAGGGTCTTTGGGGGTCTTAGGGGGTCTCTGAGGATGTATGAGGGTCTGGGGGTCTCTGAGGGCCTCAGTAGACCTGCAGCTTTCAGGGACTTCGCTCCAGGCATGTGGACCAGAACACCTGCACGCTGCTTCTCCGTGTTTAGTTCTCTTGGCCCAGGAAGTAGACGGGTCCCAGATCGGCTGAGGGTCTGGTGGTCCGTGATGATGACGTCGGACCAACACACAACGCGTGACTCACTGGCGGCCTCCACGAAGGGCCCGAAGAACCTGAAGGGGACCAGCGGCTCCGGCAGCTCCCGGAAGAACAGCTTGAGGGCTCCGGTGACGACGTGGACGTCCTCCCACTGGGGCTGGTCCAGGTCCAGGTCCTCCTCTGGGGGGCACACCAGAACCAGAGTCCTTTAGAGTTCACGTGAACGAGCATCTGATATTCACTTTGGCTCAGAATGAGACTTCTACAACACTCTGACCATCAATGTGGTCAAACCTATTTAAGCCTCTTGTTTTTGGCTAAATCTTCAAAAGGTAAACATGCTTGACTTCTGTTATAATTCACCATCTGAAGTGATGAAGACTATAAACCCTTCCTCAGCCCTTATTGGCCGTGGGTCCGTGTGTCATGGTGAACCCTGAGCGTGAAGACGGGGGTGAGTGTCCGCTGACCCTGATCCACGATGAAGCGGAGCTTCTGGACCGTCGCCAGGTTCCCACTGACTCTGTAGATCCCATCAGCCTCCAGCCCTGAACAACAACAACAACAACAACAACAACAACAACAACAACGTTGTGAGGCGTGATGGAGACCACAAAGCAACACGACCCTCTCCCATCATCACAGACAGCAGACAGCGTCCCGTGGTCAGGGCGGCTCACCGTGTGTCCAGCAGGGGGCAAAAGGAGGCGTGGCTTCATTGTATTTAACCCTCCTGTTACCTTCACATTTACTAACATATTTTACCCTTGGGGTCAATTTGACCCCAGCAGTTAAAACCTCCAGAAACTTATTCGAATTTATATTGTTTCCCAAGTTTAAGTGTGAGGTATGTTTGTTTGTTGACTACCTAAACAGCCCTTTAAATATATAAAAAAGTTAATATTTCTTATATGTTTGACACTGAATGCGGTCAAATTGACCCTAAAGGTAACAAGAGGGTTAAATTATATTTAAATCCAACAACAACAAATAAATACAAAAAGACAAAATAACTGAAAGAGAATTATTTACTTCTCTCCGTAAAAACAGTTTGACAACAATAAATTAAAAAACAACCCTAGGAAAAAAAACAGGGATGGAAAGTCAATCTCTCTCTCTCTCTCTCTCTCTCTCTATATATCCCTCAACCTCTCTCTCTCTCTACCTCTACTTCTCTCTATACCTCTCTCTACCGACCTCTGACTCTCTCTACCTCTATCTACCTCTGTAGTGGCACTCCGTCTAGTTCTGGGGTCTTATGTACCACTCGTTTGAGATCAGTCTTTGAAGCTATTGATTGAAACGCGAGTGACAGAAGTGGCTTTTTCATACAAAAAGTTGTTTACTAAAAACGTAAAGTTTACAGGTTCACAGGTCACACGGTCACGCGGTCAAAACACTTTATCGCTTCCATCGTTCTGAACTCAAAAACAAGACTGACAGCTCAACGCACAGCTGATATAGTGACGTGACGTCATCTGATTGGACGCTTAGATTCCAACAAATTATTAAGCTTTTAAATACAATACTAAATTATAAATATTAACATAAACATTCTTTCAAATCATAATAAAAAATATTAATCTTTAGTTAACATTTTAAATCTTTTTAAACTAAATTACTATAACAAATTAAATCAGGCATTTGGCTCTTACAACCTCTCTCTACCCCTCTACCTCTCTCCCCCCCCTCTCTCTATCATAATAATACTAGTATATTCCTCCCTCGCTCCGCGGCTCATGGACCCACCTCTCTTGTCGACGGCCTCCAGACAGACGTGAACGAAGCTCGGCACGGTGACGCCTTCCCGCTCGCAGAGGGCCAGCAGGGGGCAGCCGAACACCCGGTCTGAGGGAGGAGGACACAGGGATAAGCCACGCCCACACAAGGGTAAGCCACGCCCCCACGAGGACCAGCCCCGCCCCCACGTCGTCATGCATCCTGACAGGTGGGTCTCAGGTGTGAAGAGGGGGGCACCTTTGATGAGGCCCTTCTCCTTCAGCGTCTTCATGGACGGACGTCTGCTGATGAACTTCTTCAGGCGGTTCTTCACTCCGGTCTTATCGGTGCTGTCAGAGGAGCTGTGCTTCAGCCGGGAGCCGCCGAACATGTCTACAGGAAAGGAAGAGAACAGAGAACCTCAACATGTAGAGAACAGAGAACCTCAACATGTAGAGAACAGAGAACCTCAACATGTAGGGAACAGAGAACCTCAACATGTAGGGAACAGAGAACCTCAACATGTAGGGAACAGAGAACCTCAACATGTAGGGAACAGAGAACCTCAACATGTAGGGAACAGAGAACCTCAACATGTAGAGAACAGAGAACCTCAACATGTAGAGAACAGAGAACCTGGACATGTAGAGAACAGAGAATCTGGACATGTAGAGAACAGAGAACCTGAACAGGTAGGAAACAGAGAACCTGGACATGTAGGGAACATAGAACCCAAAGTGTGTGTGTGTGTGAGAGTGTGATTGTGTGTGTGTGTGTGTGTGAGTGTGTGTGTGTTTGTGTGTGATTGTGTGTGTGTGTGTGTGTGTGAGAGTGTGTTTGTGTGTGATTGTGTTTGATTGTGTGTGTGTGTGTGTGTGTGTGTGTGTGTGTGTGTGTGTGTGTGTGTGTGTGTGTGTGTGTGTGTGTGTGAGAGAGCTCCTCACTGATGGAGCGGCGGTGGGCGGGGTTGCGCTGCTTGGCGCTGGGGGAGGCGGAGCCATATCCAGGCAGGGAGCCGGTTCTGGGCAGGTACTCCGTGCTGCTCGATCTCCGCAGAGTCAGTTTAGTCTGAAAAGAGTTCCAACGAATCAAAGAGAGGAAAGAAAAGACTGAAGAACTAATTACTCGTCCAACGTCTCAGAGGAGGTTTGTATTTGTTTGTCTTTATATTCATACAGAAGTCAAAGTAAAGTGACTAAAGTTACTCGATGCACTGAGGGACCGAGCTGATGTCATCGAGTGTTGAAGCACTTTGAGGGGTCGTAAGACTAGAACAGATCTAAGTACAGGTCCGTCTACTGCTGCATGCACTATGTATTCAATTGGAACACTACCTGATAATAGTACCCTGAACTTTGACCCCCTTGCTCATGTACGAATGGTTGTGGGTTCGATTAGCTAGAAAAGGGATGCCAAATGCCAAATGTAATCTCCTGGTTGGAAGTCCTTCTTGGACTCATCCACCTCCCTTATTGCCGCCCATACTCAGTTTAAACCTCATTAAAGCTCACAGCATATTCCCCTGCATGTATTTAATACGTGTGTACCATGACAAAGGATCCTAATGGACTTCTCATTGGTTCCATGGTGCCCACAGGTAGATGCACCATGCCGACCACCCCATCATAACTCAATTGGTGCTGGACCTTTGGGTTTTGGGCCGTTTGTAGAAAACAAGACATTTGAAGGGACTAAAACTGGGGAGGACATGTGGAAAAGAAGTTGTGAGTTCTTACGGAGGAGTCGACGGCTTTTCCGACGGCGTTGAACCATCTACTGGCGGTGGCGTAGCCATCAGCCTGGATCAGGTACTCACTTCCTGCGTTGGTTCTGATCTGGAACAGATGACAACGGTTAGTTCTTCTCAGGGAGGGAAGTAGAACGTTCAAGCCGCTCCAGTGCGGGAACAGGACCGTGTGACAGCTCCCCGTTGGTTCCTCACCTGGAAAACGTTCTTCCTGCTCGACTTCTCCGTGGTCCACTCGACGCTGGCGCCGCGCAGCCAAACGACATCCGGCTTACTTCTTGTTTTCTGGACACAGAGAGATGAGACACGAGGTCGGACGTCAAATACACTCCAATGGCTGTGGAGCCTTCGTCTACACGCCAATGATCTCTACTCTTCTCTAGATTTAGGTGGCCTACTGTTCTCGTTATCTCAGCTGCCTCTCCACATGAGTTCAAGGGGATTCAGATCTGGACGCTGGGTTCTGGGTCGATGTGCATTTTGGGCCATTATCTGGCTGGAGGACCCATGGCTTTGGAAGAAGAACTCCAGATGCCATGCACGTTCTGCCTCCTCCATGTTTGACTAGAGCTGATCTTTTTTATGCAGTTTCCCAGACGGCTACAGGATATGAGATATTGGATTGTTGTTGCTGTGTTCAGATAAACCCCAGCTGGGCTCTCTGGTGACCCAGCTGGGGTTTGATCCACGGCGTCCTGCCACAGAACCTCCTTCCACAGACTGTAGACGATAGTTCCTTCTGTCCAAGGTCCTTTTACGGCAATCTCTGTGGACTCTCCTCCTCTAGTGAGGTGGACTGTCCTCTCCCAGTGAGGTGAAGTCCAGATAAAGACTGATGAAGACTGATGAAGATCAGGTTGTGGTTGTTTTTCCGTACCAGACTGGTTTCTTGTTGTCTTTCTTTGTAGAGCAGCATCTGGTCTGAGGACAGGACGCTCCACATGGAGCTCCAATTCTTCCTCTGCTTCTTACCGCCCTCTGAGATTTTAGCCACATTCAGATGTTCACCTTTCAGATCCACCTGGACACACACACACACACACACAAGAAAATAGTGATTGTAATAATGTGCGTGTCTCTTTTCTTTGTTTCCTGTCTGTCTCTTTTCATTCATATGTCCTTCATCCTCCGCCTTACAGATCCTCTTTAGGACTGACCAACGGTTCATAAACAGCGACTCCTCCTCCTCCTCCTCCTCCTCCTCCTCCTCCTCCTCCTCCTCCTCCTCCTCCTCCTCCTCCTCCGGGGCCCGAGACGTTGTGCTGAGACTGATTCCTGCGATGCCGAGAGATCTGCAATCAGAAAGACAAGTTCACAACTAAACTCCACCTCCGGGGGACGGAGGTTCGATGAGGTCTACTCACGGGCTTCTTAGGGAGGTCAGACTCCTGCAGCACCATGGACCTGGACTGGCTGAGGCGCTCCGCAGGGCCCCCGGGGGCCTTGATGCGCATCTGCACGGCGTCCTGTGGGGCCGGGCCGATGCCGGGGACGGGCGGTGGCTGCTTCCCTGAACTCTGGAAGTTTCTGTGGAGAAACAGAGCCAATGGGACTTCTTCCTGTTTGTCCATGGAGGTCTCGCTCTGAAGAGGTTGAGAACTCTCTCACTGGAAGACGACTAGTCTTCATCAAGCTAGCACCGTCTAGAAGGTGATGAACTCATATTTTCTTGAGGGCATATTCTTTTGTTATGTATCAAGTCTGCTTCCAGCAAATATCCACAGCCTCTCAATATTAGTCCCACACTAGCCTTCACCTTCTGCCTCAGCTTTAATTAATATATTAATAATACTAACACAACCAACTACAACCATCCACAGTTACGCTTACTCAGTACTACATGGAGCTTTAGAGTACACATTACTGAGTACTACGTAACTACAAGTATCTTTAGAGTACACATTACATTACATTACATGTCATTTAGCTGACGCTTTTATCAAAAGCGACTTACATTCCTGTAACATTCGTACACCGTAGACCAGGGGTGGGCAATTATTTTTTCTATGGGGCCACATGAGAAACTGAAAATATTGTGGAGGGCCGACCAAAAGGCTGAACTCAATTCTTCATATTATTAATTGTATTTCTTTATAAAAAACAGTAAATAGCATTGTTTTGACCAGCTGGTAAGAGTATATATCATAATTAAGCAATGAAAAAGTGAGTTTGCCTTGCAAAAAATGTCATTTATTCAATCAAATTTTCCCAAAACAATGGTAAACCATCTGTGACATTTATCCAATAAACTTTGATGCAGGCAATCAGGTAATCAATATCTCTGAAGAAAAGAATGTAATGAAATAAATAAATCACTAAAACAACATCATAAAAACACAATAAACATGCAAATAAAAATAACCACACTACAATTAAAATCATGCATAACTCAACTATGAAAAACACGACGATCTGCTCCCCGCAAAATAAACACACGGCTTTACCTCCGACTTCAGTACATAAATACTTAGCAGTCCAGTCTTTGTTGAAAACCCTGCATTCGGCGTCTACCTTTCTTTTTTTAGCAGCGGACATTTCTAAGGGCTAAAGTCGTCTTGTGACTTGCTAGCGACAATGATCCAATCATGCGCACGTGCACATCTTGATATACGTATTGCGTCATCATGTACGTGACTAAAAAACAACTTCAAAATAAAAGCAACGCAGCTTCAGTCCATGCATGAGGTCAAATAAGACAATATGTTTATTTATGTTTATAATAATAATAACAATGTTTATTTATGTTTATAATAATAATAACAATATGTTTATTTTGTAATTTCCAATTAACCTTACACGGGCCATTCAAAGTCAACCAAAGGGCCGGATGTGGCCCGCGGGCCGTACAACACCAGCCGTAGACGCAGCTACAGGGAGCAACTCAGGGTTAAGTGTCTTGCTCAAGGACACATCGACTCGGGCGGGGATTGAACCTCCAACCCCGTGATCTAAAGACGGGCCTGCTACCCACTGACCCATAGTCAGACACAGCCTTCCAGAAGCTGAAGTCCTGCTCTGCCCCTGATCTTTCAGTCGCGTCCAGAAACCACAGGACCTGGATCCTGTTTAGCTTCCTGTTGGCAGCTGTGATTGCTTCAACGTGGTTACGCAACACTGGTTCTCCAGTCAGTCAACAACAAGGACGACCTCCGACAAAAGAGACCAGAACCACCAAAGGACCTCCACAGTGATAACGTGTAACGGTAGTGGTCTTGGAACCTGCATCTCAGTTCACCAACCATGCAGCTTCATGAGCGACCAGAACTGGAACCAGTACCCGGACCCCTTCCTGCCAATGCCTCCAGTAGATCACTGGAACCAGTACCTGAACCTCTCTCTGCCAATGCATCCAGTAGATCACTGGAACCAGTATCTGGACCTCTCTCTGCCAATGCCTCCAGTAGATCACTGGATCCAGCACCTGGCCCTCTTGTCCTCTGTGTCCTAAAGTGTCCCTCTCCTCCACGTCTTGTCGGGTATTCACTGATACATTGGATCAGTTGCATATTTCGGAGAATGTTGCTTCCATTTCAGAACATCCATGTAGTTCCCTCGCTCAACACCGGGGGCATTCTCCCTCTCGCTCCTGTGTATTCATTCATATTAAAGCTGCTCATAGCTTACAGCATTCGTACATACGGGCTACAACATATCGGATGTAGTTTGTAAACATCTCAATAAATCAGATTATTACCATGAATCTGTAGGTATAAACCAGCTCTTTCATTGATGAAGTCACACCCATCCCCAAGCTACTTCAACCCAGCAGGCACATTTACTCATCCTAGGTACTTTTACTATTTCACCACCTGAACAAGTTTGTTTTTTATTCCTAAACCTAACCTGAATGGTTCTGAGCCATCTCAGATAAACACAAAAGAAAAGTGACTTGACCGACAGGTTCAGCTGAGACGAGTCAGAGATTAATCAGAGAGAAAAAACTCATCTGAAACAGGAGGGGAAGCTTCAGATTGCATTAATCAGACTTTCTGCAGAAATTTGAAGCATCACCGTGATGTCAAAATGCCTCAGTTCTGTTAAGACATGTTTAGAAACGGACTGCAGCCGCTGCCATCACGTGCCTGAGCCCGTCTCTAGAGCTTCAGGAACAGGAAACAAGTGAAATCCTCCATACGGAAGCATAGACACTCATCATCATCTCATAACGCTGCTGTTCTTACCCTGAGGATGAATGAAGGTTCAACTCCCCCTTCTAAAACTGTCCAAAAGATGCACAAGTTAAACTTATTTGAAGTAAAGTTCAAGCTTTCTGGTTTCTAACCATGACACACAATGAGTTTAAACCCACGGAGGAGTTCATCTCATCTATCTGGAGAAACGAGCTGGCTTATGGCAGCAAGACGATAACACCCCAACATTACTCAGAGGAACGTTCATTCCATGTGACCTTACCGTGTGGCCGCCATCTCAGTGAGTCACTGCTCAAAGAAGCCAAGACACGGAGAGTCGAGGCCCGACTGTTAGAGGAAGTACGACAATCACGTGGTTTCTTCAAACACGGCGAGCTGCTGCACCCTCCCCGTTTCCTGCAGACAGCAGAAAACCTCACTTCAGTTTTATCAGACGCGAGGCCAGCAGCTCGTCACTCGGGCCGCCGAGAGGACGACCGCGAAGAGGCAGAACTTATTGCGCAGGGTCGTGACAACCGGGCTCCATCCCTGATTCCCCTGAAGCTCCTGAGGCTCACAGAGGCTCTGCTGGGGCCTCGGATCCAGTCTGGAGGTCCAGATCCTTCAGCCCTCTTCCTCTGGGGGTTCTCCTTAGGTTAGTATATGATATTTATGTTGGGGAGATAGTGTTGAAATAGTTTTTATCAGTTTTATCCACATACACCATTTCTTTGTTTTCAGACTTACACAATTTATTGTATTTGTGTTACTACTAGAGGAACGTATCTAAGTAAAGTGTATTTATTTTGCACTTATTGCAGACAAAGTGTCACAAAGTGCAGTTCAGTAGTCAATTAAAACCATTTGTCATTAACAGGGGCCAAAACATATCAAGAGTTACAAGAGTAAAAACTACAATACACTGTAGAAGATGGTGCAATAACATAAATAAACAGAGAAGATCAAAAGTAGGCGATATGATATTTAGATTAACCAGACGCCAGAGTAGACAGGAGTGTTTAGAGGTGGAGTTTAACCCTTCGGGGTAGGGCTCCGCAGTTTTGGGGCTACTGCCTCAAAAGCTTGGGGTGTGGGTGGGAACGCTGCCTCCTAGTGGAGGTCACGGGGGGCACGGGCACAAGGGGACTCTAAATAATATACATTTTGAGGGTTCTTTATGGTTAACCCTTTATGGTTATGCTACACATCCCTCTGTAAAAAAACAACCGTTGAATAAAACAATGGGGAAAAAAAGACAAGTGAACCATGAATCCCACAGTCCGGCACCCTGGTGGAGGTTGAGGTTGAGGTGGATTAAGATAAAGGGCTGTGCATAATAACTTTAAAACAATTAAACAGGATTTGTTGTGGAAAGTATGGGTTAGAGATTAAAACAATATAAAAGAACAGAAATGTGTGCGTTAAAATCCAAAGAATTATAAACATATACAAATATGATTAAATATTAAAAAGACCACACACACACACAAGAGAAATAAGTGCTCACATCTAAAGAATATATAGAATATGAATAAATAATTAAGAGTGAATGAGTACACAGGACACTAGATTCAAATGAAGTGATATAAAATATGTAAAGTGTGTTTCCTCCCTAAGCTGTTTGGAAGTTAATCAGTTAAGATGCACGGCTCTTCAATTGAGATGTTGCCAGTCTGCCAGCGACAAATAAATACAATTAAATAAATAAAATCGTTACAAAAAATAATAAATAGATTTAGTAATAAGTTAAAACGTGCGATTTTGTCAAACAATTCAGATTAATAAAAGCACACGGAAATGTGCACATACGGAATAAAAAATGGATAATTCAAAATAAATAATTTAAATATAAAATTCAAGCTGCGAGCAGCGATGAACTTGTTCATCTGAACGCTGATTTTGTGGTTGAAAATGTGGTTGTCTATATCCTCAGGCCGTGACTTGTGACAAGCACAACAAGTTTTGCGCAGATTTGAGTGGAGACAACGTTATCAAAATGAAATGTTGAAAAAAAGTGATGCAACATTTTTTGCCCTGTCAGTGAAAGAGTTCATTTAGAATAAACTAGCATTGAAAACATCTCATTTTCAAAAGAACCCTGGGCAATTTTCTAAAGAAGAAGACAGGTAGCATTTATATCAACCTGCACCCACTGCTTAATGTGTCTCCAGTGTGGACCGATGTGGTGCTGCATCTTCCTGGATTGATTGATTGATTGATTGATTGATTGATTGATTGACTCTCAGGTGCTTCAGGAGACACATGAAGCAGTGATTGGGTGCAGGTTGATATAAATGCTCCCTGTCTGCTGCTCACACTCACAGAGCAGCTTCAGGGCAGTTGGGTCACTAGTGCTGTGGACAGGCTGCTTGCATTAGAACACAGAGATGGCTTGTGGAGTTCATTTGGGGTACGTTTCTTTTGCTGCTGTTTTCAGTGTTTGTAACTCTTTTATTTCTGACTGGGTTTCTTCATGTGTCTGCAGGATCTTGCTGATGTGCTTGGTTCAGGCAGAGCATGTGCGTTGTTTGTGGGCTACACAAGGTGAGCAACACACTTGTGTCTCTGGTATCGGTGTGATTTTACCAGCTGTAGATTTGAACTCTTTTCTCTTGCAGCTCGGGGACAACACGGCAACACGCATGTTGGCTTCTCTCGGCAGAGGGCTGGACTTGGTGGCAGCTCTCCCCAGAATCAGCTCAGACATGCCTCTGGTTCTCCTGGCTCAGCCCAGAGCAGTAGCTTCAACACAGTCCCTGAAGTTAGTGGTTATAGCCAGAGATTTCCCAGTAGCCGCTCCACACAAACTGGTTCACAGCCGGCTAAAAAGTGTCTTTGCTTCAGGCAAGTTGGTGCAGAGCAGCTCTGAGTCAAAGCCCAACTGGCAACCGACCCAGTGGAGTCAGGGAAGTGTTCAAAAGATGCCCAAGAAGAACCCGTTTGCCTTTTCTGGTTCTATCGCTGGGGGAGGTTCTCTCAGCAAGTACGATAAGACTCCATTAGCCAGACGAGAACTCGGCCAGTTCAGCAGGGAACACCAAGTAGGAGCAGCTATCGGTCCAGCAGTCCTGCTCCTCTTCAGAGTCCTCCAGGACGCTCCAAGTCTTCAGCTGCTCCTGAAACACCAGCCTCCTCTGGGAGGAACGGTTCTTCTCCGAAGTCTTCCAGCCAGTCGAGAGCAGGTGCTGCTGCGTCCCGAAGAATCCCTGTTCGGACCAAGACCTCAGCCAGTGTCGCTGCCAGGAGAGTGTCTTCACGGCGTAGACCCAAACCCAGCCAGACCCGGGCTGTGAACCCAAGCCAGCTGGTTCCTGTGAGTGTGAGTAACCTCCCTTCCTCCTGGGCCAGCAGTACGGGGACCTCGGGTCAGGGGTTCGCTCGGTCCAGAACCTACAACATCCCTCAGAGCTTTGGAGGCTTCGCTATCAGACGGCAGAAAGGACCTGCTGACCAGAAAGAAGAGAGTGTCAGGAAGCAGCAGGTCTCGTGAACCAGAGGCCCCCTGCTGCTCTGAAGCCCGCCTACGTGGCCCCCCAGAGGCCCCTTGCTCCTCCTCTGCATCAGGTCTACGTGGCCCCCCAGAGGCCCCTTGCTCCTCCTCTGCATCAGGTCTACGTGGGCCCCCCCAGGCCCCTTGCTCCTCCTCTGCATCAGGTCTACGTGGCCCCCCCAGAGGCCCCTTGCTCCTCCTCTGCATCCGGTCTACGTGGCCCCCCAGAGGCCCCTTGCTCCTCTGCATCAGGTCTATGTGGCCCCTCAGCGGCCCTCTGCAGCGTTCAAGCCACAGGTCCTGAGAGTCCGTCCGGAGTCCAGTTGGAAGAGGTTCAGGCCCCGTGGGGGACGGTAGCAGGTGAGTGCTTCATTACATCTTGCTGTTCTATAACTTGAATATGGTTTCTAACTTTGTTCTGTCTTCTTCCCAATAGGTGCAGCAGGAGTTCTGGGATGAATGTCTGGTGTTTTTGAATAAATACATATTTGATGTGTATCTTTGTCTTGCTTCTCTTCCGTGTGATGCCCAGCATGTCTTCATAATGCTGATGTTTGGTATAAAGATACATTTAAAAATAAATGGAATATGTTTATGGACAAACTCTCCCAAAAGTGGCTTGAATACTTTATCTGTCTCTGTGTCAAAGGTGGTGGGCTTTCTGTAAGTCTGTCCACCGGCCCGTTGCATAATCTGCCTGTGAGGATATTTGTACAGACGAGGGTTTCTTTTCTGTCTTTTCCAATATTGAGGTGGGTTAACTTCTATGGCGACTGGTGAGCCAGCCCCTCCTTGGCTGTAATGTCGTGGCTTAAGTTCTTCTGACTAATGTACTTGTGGTTCCTAGAGACTGAAAAGTAGGATGGTAGCTGGAGGCTTCAGTTATCAAGCTCCTCTTTTATGTATCCATCCTCATCCCTGGAGGAAGACAGTCGCCTCATGTAGACTGAAGACTTTCCCCTTAGACTTCTTGTTGGGGCTGACTCAGTAACCCCTGGTCCAGACCTAGAGATGCTGCTAGAGGATGTTTTGGGATACACTTATCTATCTCTTCTCTCTCTCTCTATGGCTGGATTTGCGTCTCTAGTGCACATTACTGACTCTGCTTCCTTCCTTGAGTCCTTTTGACTTCACATCTCATAGGGTCCATTGGCCCTGGCTGGTTCTGATGCCCCGCTCACTCCCTGTCTCTGCCTCCATCTGCCTGGATTGTGGTCCTTAACTATTCACACTGTCATATTCAGTGAATGTGTTAACTAATGATTGCTTCTGTACACATGGCATATATTTCACCTGTCCATCCTGGAGAGGGATCCTCCTGTTGCTCTCCTGAAGGCTTCCATTTTTTCTTCCTAATTGAATGTGAGGTCAATGGACAGGAATGTCTGTGTAATGATTGTAAAGCACTATGAGGCCAATTTGTAATATTTGAGAATAGGCTATACAAAACAAACTGAATTGAACTGAACGCTTTTGACTTCATTTAGAGAAACGTTCCTTTAGTCTTCTTGACATTTAGACTCGGACATGATTCATTAAGCCAGTGTGATCCTTTCTGACGAAAGTGTTAGCTTTTCAGATGCTATCTCAGTGGTTTTGGGGTGTGTATAGACAACAGTTTCATTTGTATACATGTGTAGTTTGACATTTTCACATTGTTAATTGTTCAGTCCTGGTCATTGTGCCTTGACTACTGCTCCCTTCTGGCTGGTCTACCTGCTAAGGCCATCAGACCTCTGCAGCTCATCCAGAATCCAGCTGCTTGTCTTCAGCCTCCCGAAATTCACCCACACCACTCCGCTCCTCCGCTTTCTTCACTGGCTACCGGGGGAGCAGCATCCGCTTCAAAACATTGGTTCTGGCGTACCATGCTCTGAACGGATCGGGCCCGTCTACATCCGGGATGTGGTCACACCGTACACCCCGGCACGTTCGCTCCGCTCGGCAACAGCCAACCGACTTGTGACTCCGTCACCTCGAGCTAACCACTCCACATCCAGACTGTTTGCTGTCCTGGCTCCTCAGTGGTGGAACCAGCTCCCCACTGACATCAGGACAGCAGAAAGTCTCTACAGCTTCCGCCGAAAACTGAAAACGCACCTTTTCCGACTTTCTAGATTAAAACACAGATTAGCACTTCAGTGGCACTTAAATAGCTCTTATGGTACTTTTGTAGTTTGGCTATGTTGAGGAAATGTTATTTTCTGTATTCTTGTTCTTAGTTTGTACTCTAGGTTGAAATGCACTTACTGTAAATTGCTTTGGATAAAAGCGTCTGCTAAATGGCATGTAATGTACTGAGATCATTGATATACGAGCTAAACAATAAGGGACCCAACACTGACCCTTGTTGAAAAAACAATGTGCTGAAAATATCTTATTTTCCAAAGGAACTCAATATGAAAATGTAAGCTTTCTTCTAAAGAAGACATGTAGCTTTTTTTTGCAACCTGCACCCAATCACTGCTTTATGTGTCTCCTGGTGGACCGCTGTGGTACTGCAGCTTCCTGGATTGATTGATTGATTGATTGATTGATTGATTGACTCTCAGGTGCTTCAGGAGACACATGAAGCAGTGATTGGGTGCAGGTTGATATAAATGCTCCCTGTCTGCTGCTCACACTCACAGAGCAGCTTCAGGGCAGTTGGGTCACTAGTGCTGTGGACAGGCTGCTTGCATTAGAACACAGAGATGGCTTGTGGAGTTCATTTGGGGTACGTTTCTTTTGCTGCTGTTTTCAGTGTTTGTAACTCTTTTATTTCTGACTGGGTTTCTTCATGTGTCTGCAGGATCTTGCTGATGTGCTTGGTTCAGGCAGAGCATGTGCGTTGTTTGTGGGCTACACAAGGTGAGCAACACACTCGTGTCTCTGGTATCGGTGTGATTTTACCAGCTGTAGATTTGAACTCTTTTCTCTTGCAGCTCGGGGACAAAACGGCAACACGCATGTTGGCTTCTCTCGGCAGAGGGCTGGACTTGCTGGCAGCTCTCCCCAGAATCAGCTCAGACATGCCTCTGGTTCTCCTGGCTCAGCCCAGAGCAGTAGCTTCAACACAGTCCCTGAAGTTAGTGGTTATAGCCAGAGATTTCCCAGTAGCCGCTCCACACAAACTGGTTCACAGCCGGCTAAAAGTGTCTTTGCTTCAGGCAAGTTGGTGCAGAGCAGCTCTGAGTCAAAGCCCAACTGGCAACCGACCCAGTGGAGTCAGGGAAGTGTTCAAAAGATGCCCAAGAAGAACCCGTTTGCCTTTTCTGGTTCTATCGCTGGGGGAGGTTCTCTCAGCAAGTACGATAAGACTCCGATTAGCCAGACGAGAACTCGGCCAGTTCAGCAGGGAACACCAAGTAGGAGCAGCTATCGGTCCAGCAGTCCTGCTCCTCTTCAGAGTCCTCCAGGACGCTCCAAGTCTTCAGCTGCTCCTGAAACACCAGCCTCCTCTGGGAGGAACGGTTCTTCTCCGAAGTCTTCCAGCCAGTCGAGAGCAGGTGCTGCTGCGTCCCGAAGAATCCCTGTTCGGACCAAGACCTCAGCCAGTGTCGCTGCCAGGAGAGTGTCTTCACGGCGTAGACCCAAACCCAGCCAGACCCGGGCTGTGAACCCAAGCCAGCTGGTTCCTGTGAGTGTGAGTAACCTCCCTTCCTCCTGGGCCAGCAGTCAGGGACCTCGGTCAGGGGTTCGCTCGGTCCAGAACCTACAACATCCCTCAGAGCTTTGGAGGCTTCGCTATCAGACGGCTGAAAGAACCTGCTGACCAGAAGGAAGTGAGTGTCAGGAAGCCGCAGCAGGTCTACGTGAACCAGAGGCCCCCTGCTGCTCTGAAGCCCGCCTACGTGGCCCCCCAGAGGCCCCTTGCTCCTCCTCTGCATCAGGTCTACGTGGCCCCCCAGAGGCCCCTTGCTCCTCCTCTGCATCAGGTCTACATGGCCCCCCAGAGGCCCCTTGCTCCTCCTCTGCATCAGGTCTACGTGGCCCCCCAGAGGCCCCTTGCTCCTCTGCATCCGGTCTACGTGGCCCCCCTGAGGCCCCTTGCTCCTCTGCATCCGGCTATGTGGCCCCTCAGCGGCCCTCTGCAGCGTTCAAGCCACAGGTCCTGAGAGTCCGTCCGGAGTCCAGTTGGAAGAGGTTCAGGCCCCGTGGGGGACGGTAGCAGGTGAGTGCTTCATTACATCTTGCTGTTCTATAACTTGAATATGGTTTCTAACTTTGTTCTGTCTTCTTCCCAATAGGTGCAGCAGGAGTTCTGGGATGAATGTCTGGTGTTTTTGAATTAAAAGATTTAATTTTACCTCTTTTTGTGTTTTTCTTTAATCCCTCAACATTGGTGCTACTAAATGCCTCTCATCTCTGCACATTGCTATTGAATTGGTTTGAATTATTGTGCTAAGATTCATTTAAAAAAAGAAATGGAAACAGTTTATAGGGAAATAAATTTTTATTGAGAGCTGCCACCAAGTCCACCCCTCTGCCGAGAGAAGCCAACATGCGTGTTGCCGTTTTGTCCCCGAGCTGCAAGAGAAAAGAGTTCAAATCTACAGCTGGTAAAATCACACCGATACCAGAGACACAAGTGTGTTGCTCACCTTGTGTAGCCCACAAACAACGCACATGCTCTGCCTGAACCAAGCACATCAGCAAGATCCTGCAGACACATGAAGAAACCCAGTCAGAAATAAAAGAGTTACAAACACTGAAAACAGCAGCAAAAGAAACGTACCCCAAATGAACTCCACAAGCCATCTCTGTGTTCTAATGCAAGCAGCCTGTCCACAGCACTAGTGACCCAACTGCCCTGAAGCTGCTCTGTGAGTGTGAGCAGCAGACAGGGAGCATTTATATCAACCTGCACCCAATCACTGCTTCATGTGTCTCCTGAAGCACCTGAGAGTCAATCAATCAATCAATCAATCAATCCAGGAAGCTGCACTACCAAAGCGGTCCACACAGGAGATGTTTTTAAGACTTTTTCTCCAGAACCCATTAGAATGACATTTTATTGAATAAAATGTTTTTCAAACATAGAACAAATAGTTAGCCATGAAATGGTTACCCTCAGGTGTGGAAGGAGAATCTATTATATTGTATGCTGCCAGAACCTATAGAGGAAAGTATGATATACTCATGCATAGTTTTATTTAAGGCTTAAATTACAACTCCAAAGATGACTTGGAGCACACACACATCCTTCTCCCTGACGTGAGTTACAAGACTGCCAGACGTAGATAGACACAGCGACATTGTGCTGGTCCAGTATAACCGGTAGAAAGAAGACTAGACCAAGGTCTGGGAGGCTCAGACACAATAAAGATGAGAGAGTGAGACAGGAGGGAGATGACAGCGAGAACAGCCACATTCCTTAAAGCAACCGTTTTAACTTGTGTACCGGGGTAAACTAAGTGACGAGAAATATGTAACGAGACATGTACAGAGGCTGCACATGTATTGAGTGTGATGCTATGTATAATATGTTAACGTGTTTGTTCCCTGGTTGGAAATGACGGACGGGGAAGGAGGTTGTTGTCTTTAAAGCCCCACTATGTAGTTTGTTACGTCTGTTATTGATCGTCTCCACAGCAGCATGTCTCTCTGTCTCTACGCGTCGCGTGGCGGAGCAAATAAAAAGTCACCTGTGAGGTGGACTGGACTATGTGACGTGTAATCACTGACAGAAAGCAGGTTGAAGTACGACCGGGCGGCTACAAAATGTTACATAGTGGAGTTAAAACCCCCCAGACCCCCGATGGCGGAGGCGGTAATCTCCATATTAAAAGTCATTGTAGCGGCAATATTTCTTTCAAGCTGTTATTTTAAGGTAGGAATTGTTACATAGTGTCACACCCTGTACTCAACTCGAGTTATTTGTAATGTCTGTTAAAAATGAATCAGAGTGAAGTGAACTCTGATCTAAACTGTGTTCTGTTGGTGTTTGATTACTACGGTTGTGTGAGTAACCTCAGGCGTCTCACCAGCAGTCAGATAGGAGATGGATACATGTTCATACAGCACCAGGTTAAGAGATGAGTCAGCATCGATCCAGAAGAATGAATTCCAGCCACTACAATTGGCGAGCCAGCCAGGAGGGTCCAGGGGAGCCGGGCCTGAGCGAGGCGACCTTTGCTAGACCTCGAAGAAAAAGGTGAGCAGGAAGCCGCTTTCTAAACTTTCTGCATCGGTGACTTTGGGTCTGTGAGGAGGAAAGAACGTTTGATGGATTACCTCACAGGACAACCTGTAACCGCGAGATGAAGACACTCAGAAATCATTTATTGAACCCCACAAGCGTAAATGGTAATGTGATATAATTGATCAAAACAAATGAAAACGTTGTATTTCACTTTGTAAATATG
Source organism: Liparis tanakae (assembly GCA_036178185.1). NCBI lineage: Eukaryota > Metazoa > Chordata > Actinopteri > Perciformes > Liparidae > Liparis > Liparis tanakae. The sequence continues at coordinate 8,709,830 of CM070107.1, forward strand.
AGTGAAGTAAATAAGTCTGAACACTCTTTAGCAAAGTCTGCAATAAGACGGAGACTGACGACTATGAACTATTCGTTTGTTGCTATGGTTACCCAGTAATAACTCCTTGCAAATTTTTAATTGAACCTGTGAATTGTCTCATGACTCAAACTTATTAAGTGTTAATTATAATTCGCGCAAAATGAAATTCGGAAAAGAAGGCGTGTAACCGCCTGGAGTCAGTTTCTCGATTTTACTCAATTTCTTAAATTCCCTTTTTAAAGGCACTCACATATGACACGATGTGTGCTTTACATAAAAAATTGCAGAACAATCTCATCTCTATATAATGAGGCACAATTGTCCTCAGGCGCAACTGTAAAGAGACAAAAAGCTGAAAATTGAAGTTTGATTCTTTTTTCTTCTTCTCTTCTTCATATCTCTTGTGAGAACACACCTTCACTCATGTGGAGGAACAGTTACGGTGTTTTAAATTGATTTACCAAAGGTGCTAAGTTCACAAAAGTTGTGAAATATCTGAATAAAATGCTTAATACATGTAAATAAATGTTTTTGGGTATCATGGTTTTTGGAGTAGAAATGATGTGGTCACGCCATTCACCAAAATGATAAAAATAGGACTGATAAATGACGTCATACTGCAGATAAAGCTTTATGGGTGTGTGCAAATAAAAAAACAAATGACCATTAGAATTTGTGTACTCAAATAAATTTGTATTATACATAACTTTAAAAAAAAAAAAGATTCTACATAATACACATGTTGAGAAAAAGAAATACAATATTCACACAGACTATTAACAATATGGCTTCACTATAACGACATCACGTCATGCTGGTGGTCCTCCGGGGCACGAGAACTCTTTGCTGGGTGGCAGGTGGAGCTGCAGGTGGAACTGCAGGTGGAGCTGCAGGCGCTGGTGAATCCTGGTGAATAAAATACTAGTCAGTACCGCACACACGTAACGGACACCGTGACGGGACACGTAAAGTTTAGTGAAGACAGACCCGTCTCCAGGTGGATCTCTTCTGGCTGCATGTTCCTCGTCTCTGGAGCTCAGTCGTCCTCCACACTGCAGCTGCTTCCTTGTGAAGTCCGTTTTCAGCCTGTTCTCTTGCTTCTGACAGATTTCCAATGAGCCTCAGCTGTGGTAGATATATTTTTTCATTTATTAAGTGTTCATGTTCACAAAATGGACAAGCGCATTGAAAACCATGCGGAACAGTTTCGTCTGACGAGTACTAGCGGTGCCGCCTCACACGTCCCCGCGCCCATCTTAGGGTTTTGCGGACGAGCTCAAACGAGGAAGGAAACCCTACAGACTCATCCAGTAGTTTTATATCTGCGGAGAAATAATTTTATAAAACGGAAATATTGTCAAACGTGTCAACGTGTTGTGAGGGTTAAGCTACCGCCTTTGGGCAGAGTAGTAGCCAATGGTATAAGTTAGGGTGACCAGATTTGAGCACTTTTCAGTCCTCATATATTACAGCAATAATAATAACTAATACAACATTCTAAATAATATATTATAAATCCTTTATATGGCCACATATCAAAATAAGAACATTATGACACTTTTCAGTCCTCATGTGGTTGGGCGTATTTCTCTGAAGACTGAATCTTTTCCAAGAGTCGGCGATTACCTATCAATCAAATAGGTATGAAAGTCCTTGCAGGTCATGTGTTTGAAATTGTACTGGGTGCACAGAATCTCCTTCAGTGATTTAACAGACAAGTGATTCCTCTCTTTGGTCCATTGGGCTTGCATCAGCGAAAAAATTCGCTCAACATTTGCATTGTGAGCAGGTGTTGCAAAGAAAAACTGTGCAATCTTGAGCAGCTCTGAATGAAAATCTACACATAGGGATTTTTCGAAGAATTTGGTCCACTTCTGGTGTGCTTGTAGATCCCTGACATATTCATCACTGTTACTCCTCTCAATGAATTTCTTGAGATTGGTGACCTGATCAAAGCACTTTGCATCATCGATTTCCATCCCTTTTTCAGCTAGGTGCCTGATGCAGCCCTCAACATCATTCCAGTCAGGTATCTCACTCAGATCCATCCACATAAAAGTGGAGAACTTAATTAGTTAGTTAATTAGTTTTTGTAAGCGCGAGAAATACGATGTGTGGCGGGAGTTAAGACCGAAATGCGTGAGTCTCACGCTCAATGCGTGAGGCTTGAGAGCCCTGGAACTCCTATGTCGGCGCAGTAATCAGCAGCTGGCCGCTCCGTCCATTCGCGCACTTTTTTTTCCTTTTTTTTTTCATAGCAGACTTTTTTTTGCCTTAGGCGCTCGTGATTTGTCATAGGCGTTCGGGAACAAGGCTCAGACTTCATACCACCAACAACGCGTCGACACACACATGTTGGCACACCACTATGCCGCGGCACAGTGGTTGAAAAACACTGCTCTAGATAACCAAGACATGCACTGTACAGGCCCTGTACTTCAGCACTGAAATGGTCACACCTTTGACCAAATCCATCCTTTTGCTTTTGTGCCAGCATACCCTTGACTTTAAGAGGCATGAAGTTATTTGTCTTGCGTTCATGAAGCATGTTGTGGACCTTGTCTAGAATTTTCTTTACTTCCACAAGTGAATTGTTTTCCCTCTTCATCTGCTGAATGTGCGTCTGAAATACACACATCAGTCAATGCATTTGCCAGAGGTAAATCTCACTGAACTCGTCCTAAAAAAACTTCCTGAGCAGCACAGGTGTTTTTTCCTGAGACAAAAAGAAAGCTTTCAAAGCTGGATACATCTGTAGCAATCTCTGAATGCCTGGGAATAATGACAGTGTAGATGTAGAAGTGTAAATCTTAAAGATGTGCTCAATGTCAACATCCAGTGTGTCTGCTCCATGGGGAACACAATTGTTCAGTATGTGTGCTGGACAGCCCATGCCAATTAGAGACTTGTTCTGCTTTTTGATTCCCCCAAAGTTTGTATTGCAGTTGTCACCTTTAAATGCAATACACCATTGATGCCATCAGTAGACACACCACAAGGGTTTCTTCAAGTGCTTCCAGAGCAACTGACAGAATGTGGGGCTATCACAGCATTAACAATGGCTTGTCTTGATGCGAGCAGTTGAGAAACATGGGTATTTCTTTTTTAGTTTGTCCGTGACCTTACATTTCCATTTCAGCATGGCTGCAGAACCATGTTATTTTGGTGTAAACAATGCAACTGGTGGAGGCGGCAAGGTGCTCCGTGTTGCCAGATTGGAAACGGTGAGGTATCGTACCAACGGCTCAGAAATAGTCGTAGGATAAAGTTCATGTATCCGGCAACCCTGAGATCGGTCGACCAATGACTGTTCTCTATACCGTCAGACCATTTCCAAAACTTGTAAGGGGTAAAACTAGTTTGTGAAAGACCCAGAGAAACACAAATAGACTGAGCAAAAAAAAAAAAAAAAAAAAAAAAGTATGTTTTTGGAATCCCTGCCGGATGCATTTTTTGGTCTCAAAAACATGACATATCCGAGGAAAGAGGATGTCTGGTCACCTTATACAAGTAAACTCAATATTGGGGACAGAAGAGATGTCTGTACAAGTTTGTCACAGGCAAAACATTAGTCAACAGTCGCCTGGACACAGATTAAAAGGACCCTCCACCTTTCCTAAAGATATACAGTAGGAAAGCCATTTTTGGAGGTAGTCAATTTAAAGATTTTCCACATCTATTTTAAATACATCGTAACACTGTCAGTATTGTGCAGACATGCTGGACAATTACTAGCACCACACTGCAAAGAGAAATTAAGACAAAAAGATGTAAAATAAAATCTTTTAATTCAAAAACAGACATTCATCCCAGAACTCCTGCTGCACCTATTGGGAAGAAGACAGAACAAAGTTAGAAACCATATTCAAGTTATAGAACAGCAAGATGTAATGAAGCACTCACCTGCTACCGTCCCCCACGGGGCCTGAACCTCTTCCAACTGGACTCCGGACGGACTCTCAGGACCTGTGGCTTGAACGCTGCAGAGGGCCGCTGAGGGGCCACATAGGCCGGATGCAGAGGAGCAAGGGGCCTCAGGGGGGCCACGTAGACCGGATGCAGAGGAGGAGCAAGGGGCCTCTGGGGGGCCACGTAGACCTGATGCAGAGGAGGAGCAAGGGGCCTCAGGGGGGCCACGTAGACCTGATGCAGAGGAGCAAGGGGCCTCTGGGGGGCCACGTAGACCTGATGCAGAGGAGGAGCAAGGGGCCTCTGGGGGGCCACGTAGGCGGGCTTCAGAGCAGCAGGGGGCCTCTGGTTCACGTAGACCTGCTGCGGCTTCCTGACACTCACTTCCTTCTGGTCAGCAGGTTCTTTCAGCCGTCTGATAGCGAAGCCTCCAAAGCTCTGAGGGATGTTGTAGGTTCTGGACCGAGCGAACCCCTGACCCGAGGTCCCCGTACTGCTGGCCCAGGAGGAAGGGAGGTTACTCACACTCACAGGAACCAGCTGGCTTGGGTTCACAGCCCGGGTCTGGCTGGGTTTGGGTCTACGCCGTGAAGACACTCTCCTGGCAGCGACACTGGCTGAGGTCTTGGTCCGAACAGGGATTCTTCGGGACGCAGCAGCACCTGCTCTCGACTGGCTGGAAGACTTCGGAGAAGAACCGTTCCTCCCAGAGGAGGCTGGTGTTTCAGGAGCAGCTGAAGACTTGGAGCGTCCTGGAGGACTCTGAAGAGGAGCAGGACTGCTGGACCGATAGCTGCTCCTACTTGGTGTTCCCTGCTGAACTGGCCGAGTTCTCGTCTGGCTAATCGGAGTCTTATCGTACTTGCTGAGAGAACCTCCCCCAGCGATAGAACCAGAAAAGGCAAACGGGTTCTTCTTGGGCATCTTTTGAACACTTCCCTGACTCCACTGGGTCGGTTGCCAGTTGGGCTTTGACTCAGAGCTGCTCTGCACCAGCTTGCCTGAAGCAAAGACACTTTTAGCCGGCTGTGAACCAGTTTGTGTGGAGCGGCTACTGGGAAATCTCTGGCTATAACCACTAACTTCAGGGACTGTGTTGAAGCTACTGCTCTGGGCTGAGCCAGGAGAACCAGAGGCATGTCTGAGCTGATTCTGGGGAGAGCTGCCACCAAGTCCACCCCTCTGCCGAGAGAAGCCAACATGCGTGTTGCCGTTTTGTCCCCGAGCTGCAAGAGAAAGAGTTCAAATCTACAGCTGGTAAAATCACACCGATACCAGAGACACGAGTGTGTTGCTCACCTTGTGTAGCCCACAAACAACGCACATGCTCTGCCTGAACCAAGCACATCAGCAAGATCCTGCAGACACATGAAGAAACCCAGTCAGAAATAAAAGAGTTACAAACACTGAAAACAGCAGCAAAAGAAACGTACCCCAAATGAACTCCACAAGCCATCTCTGTGTTCTAATGCAAGCAGCCTGTCCACAGCACTAGTGACCCAACTGCCCTGAAGCTGCTCTGTGAGTGTGAGCAGCAGACAGGGAGCATTTATATCAACCTGCACCCAATCACTGCTTCATGTGTCTCCTGAAGCACCTGAGAGTCAATCAATCAATCAATCAATCAATCAATCAATCAATCAATCAATCAATCAATCAATCAATCCAGGAAGCTGCAGCACCACAGAGGTCCACACGGGAGAAACTTTTAAGACTTATTTCCAGACCCCATCAGGATGAAATTTTATTAAATATCCTTTTTTTCAAAAATTACATAAATAAAAAGTTATTTAGTTTATCAACAAACAGTTAGACTCGTCTTAACAGCATTAATTTATACCATTTTAAATTTAAGGCAAATAAGATGTCATTCATAAGCACTTTACCTGGTTTTGTAATTAAAACAATTATAAAATAATTAATTATTCTAACCATCCGAGTCTGATGAGTTGATGTCAACGTTTAGTGAGGATGACGTTTCTGAACCACTTTAATAGTTTAGTGTCAGTAGATCACAGCTTTTGTCTCGTTTATAAAGCGTAAAGTTTAAATTCTCACCAACTCTTTGTTTCATCTCATTAACATACAAAACATTTTACTTTTCTAACTAACTCCTCAGAGTAAAGCTCGTCTCCAGGTGACCCCGGCGGACCTTTAAACTCTTGATCCTGTTCAGACAGTTTATGTTCAGGTCAGGACATCTCTGTCTCGTCAGCGTTACCGTGACGACGTCACACGTTGGGTTCTGAATCTTCCATAAAGTTCAAAGGACTCACAACAAACAGATTTTATTCAAAACAAATCAGAGCAGAGGCAACCAGAGCGCCCATCACTTCCAGATCCTACATTACCCACAATGCAACGTTATTGCACGGTTCTTTTCTTTCCCCCCCACCTTCTGGTGAACAAGTTTTTAACACAAACCATCAGGTGAGACGTTCAGGTGACACACGTCCAGGTGACACATGTCCAGGTGATACATGTACGTAAAAAAAAAAGTAGAGTCTAAAACACTAAATATTTGGCTCTTTAATGTTTTGCTCCATGCAGATCGTTCAGGTGAATATCGTCTCGGTGGGTTGAACAGTGGCGCCCGCTGAACGCTGTCTCGTAGCGAGACTCGTGTTTCCATCAAAGTCAGAGTTCATTGAACGCCACGTGTCTTTAAGCCCTCGGGGGCGTGGCTTTAATCCATCGGGGACGTGGCTTTAAACCCTCGGGGGCGTGGCGGCGTCCAGCAGGCGAGACGGGTAGTTGACGAAACAGCGGAAGTCGTTGGACAGGTTGCAGTTGTGCTGCGGCAGGAAGCCACACACCTGGACGCCCAGCAGAGCCCCGGCCAGCTTCTCCATGACGGCACCTGTAGAAACACGAGAACAGGAAGTCACCGTCAGGAGGTTCAACGACAGGTACATCTAGATCGGTATGTCCCGGGGGGATTTATTTGAATATATATATATATATATATATATATATATATATATATATATATATATATATATATATATGAATAGATAAATTAATATGAATATATATATATAAATGTAGATACATAAATATATGTATAAATTGTGTAGATAAATAAATATATATATATATATGTATATAAATATATGTAGATAAATAAATATAAATATGTATAAATATATATATATAAATATAATTATATATATAATTATATATAAATGTATATATATATATATATATATATATATATATATATATAAATATAGATATATATATATAAATATAATTATAGACGGCATGTAACACATGGGAGTGATCCGTTCTCTATAAAGATGAAATCAGCTGTATTCGGTGTTCCGTCTGTAACATCCATCCCAATACTCTTGTTTCATAGAAGTGACTCATAGAACCGATCAGCTGTCGTAACCGTGACGACTCACCTGTGCACAGCAGCACTTTGCCTTTGCTCAGGTGCTTCACGGTCTGCGACACTTTGCTCAGACATTCCTCGGACAGGTACGGCGGGTCGGCGAGGACGACGTCGAAGCTCTGGGCGGCGGCGCCGTCGAGCGCCAGCGGCTCGTTGTAGTCGTAGAAGACGAAGTCGGTGCCGTACGCGGCGAAGCGGCGGTCGAACTCCAGGACGACGGCCACCACGCGGTCCGAGCCGAGCACCGAGCCCTGCTTCAGCTTCTGGTACACGGAGGGCGCACACACACACGCCACACTGCGCCGCGGGGGCATTGATATCAGGGGGGTCTGTGTGTGTGTCTGTGAGAGAGAGTCTGTGTGTGTGTGTGTGTGTGTGTGTGTGTGAGAGAGAGAGTCTGTGTGTGTGTGTGTGTGTTTACCTGCCTCCCTCTCCAGCTTCTCGTACGAGCTCCTCCGCTAAGCGAGTCGCCGTCTCGTCGCTGTACCAGAACTGACTCATCCGCTGTGACACAGTCAGTCAGTCAGCTTCTGATCAATAAACCCACGATCAATACATAAACTACGATCAATACATAGACCCATGATCAATACTCTTGATCTGATGCCACTGAACACGTTTCATTTATTGATTATTTTCATAAGAAACACATTTCCAATAATTATTAGTATTTTATTATCATTATAAATAAAGAACATTAAAGTAATTCATGCTATTAAAAATCATAAATAAAACATTTATATTCAAAGATAAAATCATAAATAAACAGTAAATAAATCACAGAAAACTTTAATGTATATAAATATAAATAAATATTATTATTATTATATTATAACTAATAATTTACTCAAATTATTCCATCAATGATTAAAATGTAAATTTGCTCTAAAAACAGAAAATAATAAAAATTCTGGTGATAAAATTATATAAAATATTTTGAAAAATTAAGCCCCCCCCCAGTGGACTCACCCAGTCCTCCTCCACCTCCCCCACAGTGAACCGGTCTGGTCCGGTCCGGCCGTGGCTCTTGCTGTAGAACTCCTGCAGGGCGGCGAGCGTGTCAGCCGACAGCGCCGGGGCGTCGTCGTCGTCGCTCATGGCTGAAGCTGGACGATACCGATTATTGATTATTGATTAATCTCATTGATTTACCAAAGCCAGAGATGGTAGTTCTAGATCAGATTTAACTGCTTTTAGAATTTATTTGACATGATAAACACATAAATATATATTTACAAACATTATTCAATATAATTGATAATTTATCATTGATCTGCTGACAAATGAACTGTTCTTTTAACATTCATTTATCTTTTTATTATTATTATTGCTCTAAACTCAAAGTCACACATGATTTCATAGTTCACAGCTTTAATGTTCCTTTAAAAACTATTAAGTATTATAAAGAGCTGCAACATAAAATTGATTAACACATTAATAACCCACTAAAAAGATATTCATGTAAAGAACAATCAGCTGTTTCCTGACATTAGTGGAGAACAGAGGCAGACGTACAGACACCTTCTGTGTGTCGTATTAATCATATTTAGACTATTCTGAAAGTACGTTGAACTTATTCATTCATTTTATAAATGTCACAGGAATGCGAGGCCAGCGCTCGTGTCGGCTCCCCGGGCCTCGTGCTTTATGTGCTGTGATTCTGTTTTACAGAGATCAGTAATGTGTGACATTGAAAGGCTGAGGAGTAAACACAAGATAACCACTCTTGTAATAACTGCTGACTGCCCAGAGGAAACAGACTGAGGCTCCACATCGTTTCTACAGAGGTTCATATCTCCAGAGCGGTCGAGGTTCGTAACGTTTATTATTTGGCATTTTTCGTTCCCATCATTTTGTAAATAAAAACAAATTGTAATGTTAATAGAACACATGTATGTATATATATATATATATATATATATATATATATATATATATATATATATATATATATATATATATATATATATATCATTTCATAATGATGTCTCTATATATGATTAATAAATGGTGACAAATACACCATTAAACGTCACTATACATAGTATAGTAAATATGAAATATACCAAATAATATATACTATAGTAAATATTAAATATACCAAATAATATATAGTATCGTATAATACAGTATGTTTTATATTCAGACAATGTTTTACTTTTATTTTAATAAGAATAGAAGAACATTAATAAATTCTCTGTGAATTAACTTATAATTCAATATAAAATCCAGAAGATGAACATTACTAAATGCTCCGTGGATAAACTTCTTATTAAACATAAAACCTCTTTAAGAGGTTCTGGAAGCGGAAGTTACCTGATGCGTGGAGCTCCTCGCGCGGCCTTGTTGTGGGGGACGGTCGCGGAGTGATGACGTAGTTAAAGAAAGTACAGACAAAGAGGAGGGACAAAATAACGCAGCACGCGCTTTGCGCATATACCCCTCTCCACGTTAAATACATTATTTTACTCAGATATTTGATTTGGGTAAAAGGTGAGTCTTGATTTTAAATGTAATAATTGTATATATACACACACATTTTTACTTCACTACATTTAGTAACTTTACAAAATAAGATTTATCATAAAAAAACATTTGAAGAGCTTTTAGAATATGTTGAATAATAAATCAAGTACATACAAAAAAAGAAAGATGAAATAATTTTATTAATTGAAGATTCATTTTAAACTTTTGATTTGCATGTTATTTAATTTAGTTTGAACATGCATGATGGTGTTGAGGTTCTGAGGTCTTTTACCAATCAATCAATAAATAAACAATGGAGGAAAACATTTAGTTAAAAGCTCAAAATGAATAAAATATACCAAAGATCAATATATAATATAAAGTTTAAATACTTTAACAGTATTAATGTACTGGGTAGTACTAGTACTGTGTAGAATGGTATGTGTAGCACTAGTACTACACAGTACTAGTACTACAAGTACTAGTACTGTGTAGTACTAGTACTGTGTCGTATATGTACGTTTATTTTCTAGAAGCAAAGTTGCGCAAAATATTGAAACTTTAACTGTCGAAAAAAATATGTAAATCAATTAAAGCCCCACTTTGTAACTTTTCCACCTTAAAATAACAGCTTGAAAAAAATTGTGCCGCTACAATGACTTTTAATATGTTGATTTACGCCTCCGCCACTGCCATCGGGGGTCTGTGGGCTGAAAACTGCTGAATGTAAGATTTTGCGAGCCACCCGGTACTTCCGGCGGAAGTAGTTCAACTTGCTGTCTGGCAGCTTTACGCAACGTCTTATAGTGCCAGTCCACGCTCGCAGGTGACTTTTTATTTGTTCCACTGCGCGACTCGTAGAGACGGAGTGACATGCTGCTGTGGGGAACACCGGGCCGGGTCTGAACGAGACGCGCTGCCGCTGATCGAGGAAGCGAGCCGCGATCAGCTGTGAGCTCACGAGCCAGAAGAGCCATATATGGCTCGAGAGCCAGACGTTAAATACCTGAAGGGGCGCTACAGGGGGAAAGTTACATAGTGTCGCTTTAAGTAATTTAAAAAAGGAGATAAAACTAAAAAAGTACTCGAGTCACGGAAACTGCAGAAGAAGCCAAAACATTTTTATACAATAACTTTATGTACACTTTTACACTTCAATAACAAAAACAGCTGATTGGCTCATTTGGTTTGTTATCGCTGTCCGTCAGCTGTGTGTGTGTGTATATGTGTCTGTGTGTGTATACGTGTGTGTGTCTGTGTGTGTGTATATATATATATATATATATATATATATATATATATATATATATATATATATATATATATATATATATATATATATATATATATATGTGTGCCTGTGTGCGTGTGTGTGTGTTGGAGAGTGAAAGCTGCTGTAGCAGAAATACAACATGAAGTAAATCTGCTAAACTTTAGAGGAGGAAACAAAAACTAAGATCACAACACAGAAGAACTGAGGAAGATGATCTTCCTTCTCCTCCTCTTCCCCATCATCATCATCATCATCATCATCATCATCATCATCATCATCATCCTCCTCCTCCTCCTCGGCTTATAAAAACATCGGTCATGTTTTTAATGAACACTTTTTGTAGTTTGATTTATAAACATAATAATATAATACACCCTTTATGAATATGATTTTGGTTTTCTGTCACGAACAAACATTGTGTGTGTGTGTGTGTGTGTCTCTGTGTGTGTTTGTGTTCAATTGATGACTAAATGAAACCCTGCTCACACAGAACCATCATCAAAACAAAGGCACTCTGGGAAAGATCGGGGCCCTGTGTGTGTGTGTGTGTCTTAAAATGTGTGGTTGCCATGGCATTATTTAAATAAATAAAAAATGGCCCCTTGAAATTCTTTTAAAACATAAAAAAAATAAAAGATCGGGTAAAATAAATTTAAAGGAAAAAAAGTCTCCTGCAATTAAAATAACAGCAACTTGTGTAACCCATAAAGTCACTATGTGTGTGTGTGTGTGTGTGTGTGTGCGTGTGTGTGTGTGTGTGTGTGTGTGTGTGTGTGTGTGCGCCTATGTGTATGTGTGTGTGTGTGTGTGTGTGTGTGGCCTCCAGGCACAGGAGGTGATGGAGCAGGTGGAGGACGATCACCTCCACCTGCTCTCCTCGTCGCTCCTCAGCGGCCGTCTCCAGTCCCGTCTCCATGGTTACACGCATCTTCATCGTCATCAATGAGTGTCTGTCTGTCACACCGAGGAAGCCCCGCCCCCTCCCCTCCAAAAAAAATAAATAAATCCGAGGAGGCGAGCACACGGAGGCCCTCGGCGGGTCCTCCGGCCGACTCTTTACCCAGAGTTCCGAGGGGCAGGGGGCGGGGCCCGGCGGTCACTTGACGCACAGCAGCCCCCCCACGGTGGCCGTGAACTCCTCCAGGCTCTTCAGGAACACCACCTTCTGCTTCCGGTCCATAGCGGGAGGAGAGCTGCTGGAGGCCAGCCGGCCGAAGGCCTCCGACAGCCGCTGGTACACCACTGCGTCCCGCTGGGAGGCCAGCAGGGCCTCCACCAGCTCAGAGTACTCCACCTGGGGGGGTAACACATTTAAATGGTATTTTATTAATATATATTTATATATCAAAATATTAAATTATATATTATTTAATATTTAAATTGAGAAATGTAATATTTAAATATAAAATAAACAATACAAAATGTAAATGGTAGTTTATTAATATATATAAAAATAAAATACCATTTAATTTTTAATTAATTTAATATTTTTTAATATATATATATATATATATATATATATATAACAAAATTAAATACCATTTACATGTTTTATATATATACACATATATAAAACATATATATATATATATATATATAAATATAAATAAAATACCATTTACAAACAAAATACCATTTACATTTTATATATATATATATATATATAAATAAAATATCATTTACAAAAAATATTTAAATATTTAACTTTAATTTTTAATAATATCTTAGGTAATATTTCAATTTAAAGTTATACAAAATATAAAAACTAACAAAATATATATATTTTTAATGCACATATCTGTTTTGAGACCACCATGAGAGAGAAACACCTGTATCCTCAGCTATCTGCTCTGGAGTTGTGTGCTATGACGCAGGTCGGCCACTAGAGGGCAGCCCAGTCCCGGTGTCCTGTGCTCACCTGATGAAGGCACACCAGCGTGTACAGAGCTTCTCCTGCCGCCACCGACATCTCCGTGTTGTGCTTCTGCAGCACCAGCATGTCGAACACCAGCTGAGGGAAAACATTTAATGAATGAATATATGAAAAAAAAGAAAACCTTTTTCGTTTTTAATTTTTTTAATTTTTTAAAATGTTTTTTATTACTGCCTTTGGACAGTGTTTGTATGTTCTGACTTTTTAACTGCAGTGATTGTACCTGTGTCCCTGTATTGGATTGAATTGTATATATTGTTGTTGTATTTGTTTATCGATGGACTCTTGATTCTGGAATAAAAAAAATGTTTTAAATAAAAAATAAAATATATATATTTTTTTTAAATCATACGTCGCACACTCGAAGGTCAGAAGTAACAGCCTGGAGAATGCGAGATGGGATGGGGTCAAGAGGTCAGGTGGTCAGGGCGCCGGAGGCTACTAAGGTAAGAACCTGATCAGGAGACAGGGAGCTGAAAGAGGAAAGAGAGGGGGATGAAGAAGAAGTTAATGGAAGTGTAGTGAGAGAAGATGGATTAGTGAAAGAGGAGCGTATGTCGTCCATCTTGTTCGTAAAGGAGACGAAAAAGTGGCTCGGTAGAAGTGTGGAAGGAGGGGGCAGGGGAGGTCAAGGAGTTTGGAAAAGATAGAGACGAGTTTAATGGGTTAGAGAAAGAAGATTGAATTTAGTTTTTTGTAGAATGATCTTTAGGCGTCAGAGGTAGAGGCAGCGAAGAAGGAGAGAAGAGATCGATCTTCTAGCAGGTCGTGTGCATGGTCACATTTCCTGTTCGACGCTCGCGAGGCGTCTCTCTCTCAGTAATGAGGGAGACAGAGACGACAGAATCAGCTGCAGGTGAAGAAGCCGAGTCGGGAAAGCCGATCAGCGTTATGAAAAAGTAGCGCTGGGAACGGTGGTCATTCTGACGGAGTGGAGGAAAGTCACCGAGCTGCGTGAGCCTACAGGCGATGGGATGAACCCGAACACGAGGGTTCGATGTTCAGAGGTTAGTGTGGTGTCCTTGGGGGGGCGGGGGTCTTTTATTTAACTAGTTCCTGTTGCATTGCAGCAGCGTTCAAATAGTTACCAAGAGGCTTCCAGGTCTCTTCAAAAGGATTCAAAGAGGTTTTTAACGTCCTCATTGTGCGTTTAATAAAAAAAAGTATCGGTTCAGGCACCGTTTAGGCACCGGTATCGTTTTAAAAGTACCGGTTTAAGCACCAGTATGGGAAAAACCCAAACGATACCCATCCCTAATTTTGAGCGCAGGGCTCTCAAGTTTTGAAGACAGGGAAGCGTGAGACATATCCATCACCCCCCCGCAGAACAAAACTTTAGGATATCAGTCGCGCAATTCCAGGATGCTTTATTTTCATTGGTTGCTGGATAAATCTTACCCATATACAACAGATACGTCTGTTTTCTGATGGGCTTGTGTAGCCCATTTCTTTTTTTTGATTGGCTGATAAGTGGCACCGCGCAGCAGACCTCCAGGGGAGCGCTTGATTTCTCCACCGTTTGAGCAGCGCGGCCAGCTCATGTTGGCTCAGCGGCGAGTTAAAACATTAAATAGCCGAGAGTTTTTTTTCAGCGTGAGAAATACGATGTGTGGCGGGAGTGCGGGAGTTAAGACTGAAATGCGCAAGTCTCACGCTCAATGCGTGACACTTGAGAGCCCTGTGAGCGTCTTTCTTTCAAACACATTCATTATTTGAAACTCGACGCACATGAACATGTGAATACAACAACGTGTCGATGACTTTTCCAAAACTTTTGTGATTCAAGTTTTCTCCATGACTTCTCCAGGCCTGGAAATGACCATTTCAAAATCTTTTCCAGGTTTTCCGTTACAGATGCTTAACGGTAAGAAAACGTTTGAAGCAAACCTTTTAGCTCCGGCGTGGTTTACCTGTGTTAATCACGTCCACTTTTGAGACATTTCTAGGCTTAGATATATAATCCTCTTCCATGTTGGCGGTCTGAGGGCTCGATCACACCAGACGCGACTCTAAAAAACGCAGCCGTACCAAGATATAAAAAAAAGAAAAGAAAGAGTAAGGCGAATACCGCCATCTATTCCATGAATTGTCTCCATGGCGATGCTTTTTAGTTGCTCTTCCGACCGCGCAGGAGTTTGAGTCGTGTTTAGATTTACGGCATCTCGACGGTGATTGTAACGATCACACTGAACTGATCGGTTTATAACATGTACAAATAAAGTGTTGAAATGGACATAAACACACAAAGTCCCCGTGGAGAGCTTCACCTTCAGGAAGTGACGCGTGGCCACAAAAAGGGGCGTGTCCTTCTCCTGGTTCTTGGCGCACTGCTCGGCCAATGGAGACAAAGCCTCCAAACACAGCTGGCTGATCTCTGAACTCATCCTGGACACACGCTAAGGAGAACACACGGCCAGAGACCTGCAGCTGGTTCTACATCTAGAGGGACCAGGACTAGGCTGGTCCTTCGTAGACCAGGACCAGGACTAGGCTGGTCCTTCGTAGACCAGGACCAGGACTAGGCTGGTCCTTCGTAGACCAGGACTAGTCTGGTCCTTCGTAGACCAGAACCAGGACTAGTCTGGTCCTTCGTAGACCAGGACCAGGACTAGTCTGGTCCTTCGTAGACCAGGACCAGGACTAGTCTGGTCCTTCGTAGACCAGGACCAGGACTAGTCTGGTTCTTCGTAGACCAGGACTAGTCTGGTCCTTCGTAGACCAGGACCAGGACTAGTCTGGTCCTTCGTAGACCAGGACCAGGACTAGTCTGGTTCTTCGTAGACCAGGACTAGTCTGGTCCTTCGTAGACCAGGACCAGGACTAGTCTGGTCCTTCGTAGACCAGGACCAGGACTAGTCTGGTTCTTCGTAGACCAGGACTAGTCTGGTCCTTCGTAGACCAGGACCAGGACTAGTCTGGTTCTTCGTAGACCAGGACTAGTCTGGTCCTTCGTAGACCACATGGAGGATACGAGGTCATGCCCAGCTCCAGGGAGAACATGAGGCTCTTGAAGAGGTCTTCAGGCAGTTGGGGGATCTTCTCTGGGAAGATCTCACAGATGAAGGTGATGAGCTTGTAGTACTGGTTACATAGGGAGGGGAACTGGGAGGAGACAAGGAGGTTACCATCAAAGACTTATAAGACTTCTCCTTGTCTGCTGTGACTGGGTTCATGAAGTTGTGTTCAGCTGAAGATGCCTCCTTGCTCACCTTGAGCAGGTCCTGGGACATGAGCGGCAGCACGATGTTGACGCCGTACAGAACCACGTCCGCCGCCGACACCGTCCGACCGGGCGCCGCCGCCGGCCCCTGGTCCTGGCTTCTAAACACCTCGTCTAATAAAATATAAACACATCAACGTTCTCCTCAAATAGACGATAAATATTATATCCTCTAAGAATAAAAACAACAACTAATAAGTAAACTCATTTTCATTCGAGTACACCACTACCGTCAGCAGAGGGCGCTGTGCCCCATTCTCCTCTGAGCTGTAATACACCCCTCCCGCCAGCAGAGGGCGTGAACTCACCGGTGTCGCTGAAGTCGATGAACTCCTTGGACAGCAGGTTGGTGAGCAGCTCCATGATGAGCAGCAGGTCCTGGTACTGGTCCTCCTCGGCCGCCGCGTCGCTCCTCTTGCGGCACTGGTTGTTCTTGGAGTAGACCTGCAGCAGCGTGAGGCACGCCTCGTACAGACGCATCGACTTGCTCTGCAGACGACACGTAACGTTACTAGACCCGTTAACTCACTTCTTAAAACACAGTGTTATAGTGATGTCGTCCTTTTATAGAGTTCTTTCTTTATTTAATTTATTTTCCCTTCCATTAGTTTTGGTTCTCGGTAGAGCACTTTGTAAACAGTTTTTAAAGTTGATCTATAAATAAAGTTATTATTAAAATACAAAGTTAATTTCAAAAACCCACATTAAAAAGTCTATCAAATTATTTTGATATATATATCTAAATATGATTTTATATATATATATAAATATATGTGTATTTATATAAATACACATATATATATATATATTTCCAGCTTATACAATTTGAGGATTTTGCGGTTCGAATTAATTATCTTTGAGTTTTATTATTGCGCAACTTTTCTTTAAGACCTCTGGGAGGAATAACAAAGTATTTTTCAAAGACCCCAAAGAAAAAGTGTCCCGTCCTCCGTCCTCATGAGGGACTCACCTCCCCCAGGTAACAGATCTGCTTGTGGGCCACCTCCACGAACACCTCGATGATGAGGTTGATGGTCTCTGGCGTGTTGCTGTACACCTGAGCGTCACACACACACACACATATAAAACACACACACATATATAGAGGTAGTCCGACCCAGGTGGGCGTGGAGGCGGCGGCTCACCTCCATGAGGCCGATGCAGCTGGACAGGAAGTCCATGAGGAAGGAGAAGAGCGTGGCCACGTTGTCGATCTGCGTCGCCTCGGCGATGCCGCACAGCGCCTCCAGCGTGGCCACGATCTCTCTCTTCACCGCCTCCTGCTGGGAGATCTGAGCGAAGTTCTCCTGGTTGATGAGGTTCAGGAAGCGCTGCTGGAGCGGGTGGAGCACCTGGGGGGGGGGGGGGGGGGGGTGTATGTGAGTACTCCAGTGTCTCCTGTTGTTGAAGGACGTGAAAATACATGGACCTTCAATTTATAATAGTGCAGTTTCCTTCCTTCATCCATCCTGTTTTTCATCTGCTTCCTCCCTTTTTCCTCCTCTTCGTTTCTTCCCCTTTTTCCTGCTCTTCCTTCCTTCCGTTTTCCTCTTCTTCTTGCCTTCCTTCCTCCTCTTCATACCTTCGACCCTTTCTTTTTCCTCCTCTTCCTTACCTCTCTTTTTCCTCCTCTTCATCATTTCCCGTTTCCTTTCTTAAAGCCCCACTATGTAGTGTTTCCCTTGTAGCGCCCCCTTCAGGTATTTAACGTTTACTTCAGTGTCGTAAATACCCAAAAAAAAAAAAAATCTCCGCCCGCCCTCCTGTAACTTCCTCTATCCTCCAGATGACAGCAGCAGTAATGTCAGGTCCCTTTCTTAAAGACGTCTTTGTTCTTTTTAAGGTAAAATTGTTACATAGTGTTGCTTTACATCCTTCCTCCCTTCCGTTTTTCTCTGCTCATCCCTTCCTTCCTCCTTCCTCTTCCTCCTTTTTCCTCCTCTTAATCCCTTCCTTCCTCCTCTTCGTGCTTTCCTTTTTCCTCTTCTTCGTCCTTTCCCTGCTCCTCTTCCTTCCTTCCTCCCTCCCTTCCATTTTTCTCCTCTTCATGCCTTTTCCCTCCTCTTCCTCCCTTCTTCCTTTTTCCTCCTCTTCTTCCTCCCCCCCTCACCTGGGCCCAGTACTGCTGCTTGGCGTGGGCGTCCATGTGGGCGAAGCCGCCCAGCACCAGGGCCTTCATGAGGGTCCTCTGCACCGGGCTGGACAGCAGGTGCAGCGGCGGGCTGCGGGCGGCGAAGCGCTTGGCGAGGTCCCACCAGCTCTCGCACTGGACCACGATGTTGGCCCTGGAGGGGGAGGAGCTTATTACAGACACGCTGCAACCAAAGGGGGCGTCGTCCCCTCTGGGGTGCCGCGCTCACCTCTCCCTCTTCTCCACCAGCGTCACCAGCAGCTCCACCGTGTCGTTGGCGAGCTCCGCCTCCGAGCTCCACGCCGACAGGTTGTTGATCACCTTCTCCAGGAGGTACCTCACGATCCACTGGGCGCCCTCCGTGTCGGCGCCGAACGCCAGGCTCAGCGGAACGCTGATCTGAGGGGGGGGTGGGAGGAGTCAGTTGGGTGAGGGGGGTGGGTGGGTGGGTGGGGGGGGTTACTCGACTCCTACCTGCTCGTACAGCTTCTCGTCCACCAGCAGGTAGGTCTTGGTCCAGCGCCGGAGGAACCACATGATGTCCTTCCCCATCTGGGGGCTCAGCAGCGCCGTCAGGCTGGCGCTGGTCGCCCGGGACTCCACCTCCGACGTCCTCAACACGGCCGACAGCAGCCTGAGGGAGAGCGGCTGGGTTAGAGGAGGAGGCAAGGAGACAAGGAGGCGAGAGACGACTGGAGGAAGGCTGGAGGGAAGGAGGCAAGATGGAAAGGAATCAAAGCTTCTGAAGCCATATATATATATACATACATACACACACACACACACACACACACACACATATATATATATATATATATAAATAAATATATATATATATATATAAATATATATATAACTAAATATTTATTTTTACATAAATGTATTTTAGAAATATGTACAAATATATTTATTTAAATATGCATATATATATATACATACATACATACATACATACACACACACACATATATATATATATGCATATTTAAATAAATATATTTGTACATATTTCTAAAATACATTTATGTAAAAATAAATATTTAGTTATATATATATATATATATATATACATATATAAACTTAAATATATATGTATATAATCAAATATATATATTTATATATATATATACACATATATAAACTTAAATATATATGTATATATTCAAATATATATTTATATATATATATATATATATACATATACAAACTTAAATATATATGTATATATTCAAATATATATTTGGCACCTGGTCGCCCGCAGGGACCAGGTGAGTCGCCCGCACGGCATGTTCTAAAAATATTCAACGTTGTGCTCCGTCAAAAAAAAAAAAAAAAATCATAATCCCCGGGCACTAGGACCTGGGGGGAGGCTGCTCCTCTGGCTTCCTCACTCTGCAAGGAGCGTCTCTCAAAGAGCCAGGATGACAGCCAATGAGTTGAACTTAAAGCAGTGTTTGGGCGGCCTGGGCGGCCCCCAGTCCTCGCGCAGCGCGCGCCTTGCTTAGCTGTGACGCTCCCCCCCCCCTCCCCTAACCCTAACCCTTTGGAAAACAAAGAATAGGAGCTTCGAGTGGGGTCGGGTGGAGGTCACCTCCCGGTACCTGATGACGGAGTCGGTGCGGTTGCAGCCCGGGATGGATGAGGCCTTCTCCCCCGGGGAGCCCAGGATCTGCAGCGTGGTGTTGATGTCCACCTCCGTGGAGTGCTTGATGGAGAACTCCATCACCTCGGAGGGGATCAGCGGGGTCTCGCCCTGACAGCCGTCTGCCAGGAGGTACCCTGAAGGACGCAGAGGTCAGAGGTCAGAGTGCTCACAGCATGCTCCTTTAGCCTCGTCCTCATTCTTTAATCATCGTTTGGGTTAACTCATCTTCTCATGATCTGATGAACCGTTTAAATGTCTTCCTGATAATAAATGAAACATCTTTGGGTTTTTGGCTCAAGGAAACTGACTCGTCTCTTTTTTTCATACATTTTATGAATCAAATAATTACAACTGCTGCTGAAAATCTGGAGGAACTAGATTTTTCTTTTAATGAGCCAAACAACTCATATTTTGCAATAGCAATAAATCAAAGAGTTAGAAGATCATAATTCCTCTTTGTCTCTTCCTTCTCTTTCCTTTTCCTCCTCTTCCTTCCTTTTCCTCCTCTTCATCCCTTTCATTTTCCTTCTCTTTATCCCATCCCTTTTTCCTTCTCTTTATCCCCCTGTGGCGTCCCCTGGCTGACCTGAGACCAGCAGCAGCCAGTGGATGTCCTCGTACAGGTCGTCCAGCACCGAGCGCTCCTCCATGGCGCCGGGGGGCGTGGCCGAGGCCAGCAGGTGCTGCTGCGTCCGCTGCAGCTGGCCGTGCAGCCGCGTCACGCGGTCCTCCAGCAGGCTGAAAACACAGCGGCCCGCAGCGTGAGGCCCGACGCTCGGGGGAGGGGGGAAGGGAACAGGGGGACGAGGGGGGCTCACCTGCAGAGCAGCGGGATGCAGTGGTCCGCCGCCACCCGGCCCAGCATGCCGATGCTGCACAGCTGGTCTGAGAACAGCTCGCGGTCGTCCTCCTGCAGCTCGTTGATCTCCTCCTCCTCGTGGGACGGCACGCCGTTAGCCGACTGACGGGGGGGGAGAGAAGAACGGTTGATGTCCGCGCTCGCGCCGGGAGGCCGTGCTCGCCGCGCGACGCCTCACCAGGTTGCGCGTGCCGTCGGGTGCCGCCAGGTGACACTGGATGTAGGAGTTGAAGACCTGCACAGCCGGCTGCACGAAGCAGCCGCGGGGGAAGTGCTCCTCGTCCTGCACCAGCGTGAGCCACGCCTCCAGCAGCTTGTCGTACGCCTCCATGTACACCATGTCGTCTTTGTCCAGCTGAGGGGGGGAGGGGGGGGTCAACAGCGCCCACAGACACCTGGGGGTCCCGGGGGCGCGGCGTCACTACTCACCACCTCCTCCAGGGCGGCGCTGCGTCCGAAGGAGCAGGTGAGTAGCGTGAGGCAGTTGATGAAGGAGGTGAAGAGGTCGCTGGGCAGCGCCGTCAGGGCGCTCCGGGGGAACATGGTGATCAGGTTGGAGATGATGTTGGAGATGCCCACCGCCTCGGAGTCCTCGATCTCGATCCTGGAGGGGGGGGGTGATCACACACGGGGGATAACACTCTGACTCCAGGAAGCTGGATCACGACTCGCTCCTCTCATTAAACGTTTATGTCTTCACATTAATCCATGAAATGACGTTTGAACCTTTGAAGTTTGAAGACGACGTTTCTACATACATTTTAAATGATATTTTCTTTCTGCCTTTTCTGTAATTTCTTTGTTATTTAAAAAGTGAGAAATAAAGTATGTTGCGGTACATTTGATACGTTTTCTCTCCGGTTTATATTAACGTAACAACTGGACGAAAAAAGGATCAACTTTGAGTTATTAATCCATAAACTAAAGAGTTTTATCGGGATAATAATTCCAAGGTACAGAAATGAAAGAAAAGTTGGTTCATGTCGTTTGTTGTTGTAATACTCATCCTGACCACAGGGGGCTAAAGAGCACTATGACAACACTACTAGAAGCAGCAGGTGACACATCCTCCTTCAACCTGGACCGACACCAGCCAGTCAAGCCGTGCACATGGTGGTTGTTTTTATATAGTACAACAACAATAACAACAACAACAACAACTACAACAGCAGCAGCAGCCTTTAGGTGGTGCTGCTGCTGCTGTTGTAGTGCCATCAGATGGAGTCACACTGAGGGCCGGCCGGCCGGCCCTCTCGCTGCATGCTTTAGCCATGATGCAATGGGGAAAAAGCTCCAAGAATAGGTGATTACAGATGGAGAAAGAGAGAGAGAGAGAGAGGGAGACAGAGGGAGATAAAGAGAGAGAGAGAGGGAGAGAGCTAAAGAGAAAGAGAGAGAGAGGGAGCTAAAGAGAGAGAGAGAGCTAAAGAGAGAGAGCTTGTATGGAGTCAGCATCAGAAACACAGCAGGGGGCCAAACGGCCCCTAAGAAATGTAATGTGGCCCCTGTTGTCACGACAACAGACGCCCCGTGATGATGATGTCATAGTTGAGTTGTTCTTTGTTGTGTCCTGTACTAGGCACACACAAATCAATAAATGTATTTTTTATAATAAAAAACTATGATATAGATGAGCTGTTAATAGTTGTTTGAAAATGTTTAAACAATAAATAACTACAAATAAATAAGAATACAATTGAACGTGATGTTCTGATTTATGCCTAATAGTTATTGCCATTGTTGTGATAACTGCTCATATCCTATAAGCCTAAATCAGTATATTTACTGATTTTGGAACAAAGGTTATTTGTTATTTCACCAATGTTTTAAATGCTCCTTGAGTTGAGTCAGTGGGGGAGACTGCCCCCTAAACACACGTAGATGGTGTGACAACATGAGGCGTTCACTGACCCGTTGATCATGCTGAGCAGGCCCTCCACCAGGTGGGCCAGGTAGGACACCTGCGCGGCCTCGTTGGGGAACACGGGCCCGTGCATGGAGGCCAGCTGGGCCAGGCACTGCAGCGAGTCCTGCGCCATGTCGGAGTCCTCGCGGATCTTACGGTGCACCTGCAGGCCGGCGGGGGGAACGCAGGCGTCAGGACGACAGGAACAGAAACATGAAGAAATACAGTCAATGGAGCAGCAGGAACATCTTTACACACGCTACCGAGGTCACGCATCAGGTCTGCAGGTGAAGGTCAGAGGTCAGACACCCGTCTGGTTACATGTTTATTAAGTGTGAATTACCGCATCTTATATATTATAATAATAAAGATGTGATTAGCACGTTGGTTCAATCCAACTGAAGTTAAATTAACCTTTATCGCTTTTTAAAGCCTGAAAGAGAACAGATTCATATAAAGTTGGTGAAACCTTGTGTGACTCCGACTCCCTCAGGAACACGGGTCAGCCGGGTTCACACACACACGCTGACCAATGGGGTCCGATGGGGTCCAGGACTTTAAACCACACGTCCAAACGTTTTGTGTTTAAACTAACAGAGTCCCAGAGCCCACAGTACAGACTCAAAGTGGAATAACGCATGAATAAAACATTCGACAGGACTTCTCCAGGCCTGAACAAAGAGTGTATAATTCCAGAGTGTTCCAGGTTTCCCGGGTGTTGGCACCCTGTGGAGCCGCTGGGCTCCCGTCACGGAGAAGAAGAACCTCAGAGTTGACTTTCAGTAAATTAAACGTGAGCGTCTGCAGAGGCGAGACGCCGCCGCCCGTCATATTTATACTCACGGCCGAGCACCGAGGTTCTCTTCAGGCACGGTGACCCCTCACACAGACCGCCTCAATGGAGCCCAGAGAGGATCCTCCTGGTCGTGGGCTCCAGGGGACATTGTCGGGGTTTAAATTGTGCAACGCGGACTGAACCATCGGGGCGGGGGAGTCATCACCGCCTCTCGGCAAGGCGGGTTTCACACCGACTGCTTCCCCTCCCGTCAGCCCCTCAGTCCACAGAGCCGGCTCCACATGGCCCCATCGCAACCTGCAACCTCCCTCTCCTTACTGCTGCCGCCGCCTCCTCCTCCTCCTCCTCCTCCTCCTCCTCCTCCCTCCACTCAAATGCTTCCTGGACCTCAGATGCTAACGTAGCGTAGCCACCACAGCCTCTGCTGCTGCTGCTCTCATCCAGAGCGTGAAGGCATCCTCTGGATGAGCTAAGTGGGAGTGGGAGGAGGAGGAGGAGGAGGAGGAGGAGGAGGAGGAGGGTGTAAAGAGAGCAGGAGAGGGAGGGAAGGAGCGCGAGGCTAAAGGACTGAACGGCTCTGAAAAAGCAGCTGCAGCGGTGAACGATCCACGTGATGCCAGAAATGTGAGTCGCCTTGAGTCTGACTATAGTTAGAGAGGCACGGTGTGTGTGTGTGTGTGTGTGTGTGTGTGTGTGTGTGTGTGTGTGTGTGAGAGCATGTGTGTGTGTGAGCATGTGTGTGTGTGTGTGTGTGTGTGAGAGCATGTGTGTGTGTGTGTGTGTGTGTGTGTGTGTGTGTGTGTGTGAGAGCATGTGTGTGTGTGAGCATGTGTATGTGTGTGTGTGTGTGTGTGTGTGTGAGCATGTGTGTGTGGGGAATGGGATGGATGAAAGGAGAACACGATACAACAATATGGAAGACGTTTGCTGTGCTGATTATTATAATTATAATTAGGCTGTTCTTATAACTTTAAAGTGTATTTGTTCATGAAAATATTTAATAATAACATTAATAATGCCGTGATCTTCCCTACACTGACAATGAAACACTATAAATATTAAGTTATATAATATTTGTAGCTTGATGACTAAAATCAGGAGATGATCGTCTCATATTCTCTGAAGAGTTTGTTTGTTTGTTTGTTTGTTTGTTGGAGGGAGAAACTTTGACTTCAAGCCATCGGATCGTTCTATTGAGTTCAGTCTCTCACATCAAATGAAATATAATAAAGGAAATATAATAAAGGAAATATAATAAAGGAAATATAATAAGTGAAAGTCGCTCATCAAAGGCTGGAAGAAAAAAGAATTTTCATTTTGTCGCTTAAAAAAAAGCCCAAATCAGATAAACTGAGATCCACGACTGAGAACGTTAAATACAAGAAGCAGAAACAGTGAAGGACAAAGAGCTGTAATGAGTGAGGTAGACGAGGAGGAGGGAGGAGGAGGAGGGTATTTGTAGCAGAGACAAAGCCTGGTGTCCGTTACCCGCGGGCGGCTCAGAGGCTCATCTTCCTGCTGCCTCATGGGGCCCTGAACGCCTCTCTGATTGTGTCTCCAAATAGAAACGACATTCTCTATTGGCCGACGCAGTAAATCGCGAGCAGGCGTCTGATTGGCTGCCGGGATCTCTGATGATCAACCTCTACTACTAGAGAAGAAGAGAACGAGTGTGTGTGTGTGTGAGTGTGTGTGTCTGATGAACCAGATGCATCTAACCTCTCGGATGAGTGTGTGTAGGTGTGTTTGTGTGTTTGTGTGTCTGTGTGATTGTGTGACGGCGTGTTTGTGATTGTGTGATTGTGTGTCTGTGTGACTGATTGTGTGACTGTTTGTCTCACTACCAGGCCAGGAGACTCTTCTCCCCGCTGGTTGTGCGTCGTGCTCACCAGGTGTGTGTTTATTCAAGTCTTCCTCCCCCTCTTCTTCAGGTGTCTTCTCACCATGAAGGGTTGGACTCTGAGTCGTTCACAGACACACAACCAGGACGCACCGGGCTCTTTCCAAGATTTGCCTCAACACAACTCCTCCTCCTTCCTCCTTCGTCCTTTGTCAGAATGTGAATTAATTTATGTCTTCCTGAAACGTCTGATTGGTCAGAATGTCTCAGCCTTCACACGATGCACATGTCCTTCTGTCCTTCTTTACTTCTGCTTCAGATGGAAGGAGACGGGTCGATGATGACCCCCCCCCCCCCAGTGCTCCCAGTGGATCAGCCCGAACCAGTTAATGAGCCACTGACAGAGGCTCCGCCCCCAGAGTGTGGTGGGTGGGTTTCTGTGGTTGTTAACAGGGGCCCCTAATCCTGGGGCCGCGCTCTAATCCTGCCACCGGTCTGCTGCGGACTGTGACCCTGGTGGCGCGTGTCTCAGAGCCACACACACACACACACACACACACACACACACACACACACACACACACACACACACACACACACACACACACTGAGGAGACACAGCAGCTGGGATGGCAGAAGACCTCATTAAACTGAATAAACACACACACACACACACACACACACACACACACACACACACGAACAGACAGCTGACCACAGCAGCCTTACGATAACAAACAGTTGAGCTACTAGAAATGCAGAGTGAAGCCTGAGCCTGAAACACACCGCTCATATTCCAGAACAACGACCGGCTCCAACGTCCGTTAGTTCTGCTGTGGTTCTGCTGTGGTTCTGCTGTGGTTCTTATGCTATTGGAGCCACGCCGATGAGGCGAAGGGGCCCAGACCCTCGTCACTAACCACAACCTCCTAGTAGAATAATAACACACGCTCTGGCAAATTAATCAAGATATAAAAACTAATATTCACCTGAAATATGAAGGTGATGAAACGAGAGACACGAGGAACGCTGAGGTCGGCCAATCACGGCCCTCGTTAACACTTTGATGATTTGCTGAATATAAGTTGTAAACAGGAAGCGCGTAGCATCAGTGCCTCGTGGTCGTTTGCTCAAGAGCACCGGTCACCCTCCTCTTCATCCTTCGGCCTTCAGTATAAAAGCGTCCTGAGGGAAGTTTCTCCTTCCTTTAGGGTTACTGAGAGAGGCCCGTCAGCACTTCAGAGTGGTGCTGGTGGAGCGGCATCAGGGTGGAGCACAGAGGAGCAGGTAACAGGCCGAAGGGTGGAGGACTATCTGGCAGCCAGGGCAGCGGACTGGCTGAGAGGTGGAGCAGTATCTGGCAACCGGTCTGGCCTCTTAAAAACACACATGGACGTCACCAGGCGACCCGACATGAAATGTCCCTTTGTTTCTCAGAATAAACTGTCATGTCAGAAAGAGGAGGAGGAGAAGGAGGAGGAGGAGGAGGAGGAGGAGGAGAGCTCCCCGACATAAACCCAGCGTATGGACTCACCGTGAAGAACAGGTCCATGACCCTCGTGTCCAGCAGCGCCTCCCTCCAGCTCTCCGTGGGCTTCAGCGTGACGCTCTGCGTGGCCTCGAACATGGCGATGTAGTGGCGACCCAGTGACCCGCCGGCAGTTAAGGCCAACGACGGCATCGAGGAGGAGGAGGAGGAGAAGGAGGAGCACTCACACAAACACCAGCTCCTACGCTCAGTTCTTTGGGCAGCAGGAAGTCGCTGCACTCATTAATCCCGTTTAATTTCCTTCCCTCCTTTCCTTGTTGACCCTAGTCAGCTCTTCATCTGCCCCAGATGAACATCCTTCACCTCCCTCTTGTCCTCGCTCTAATCTTTACCCTCGGCCTCCTTCTTCACCTCCCTCTTGGTCCTTGTGCACACTCACATTTCTCTCCACACACACCGGCTGCAGCCAATCTCACACACACACACACACACACACACACACTTTATAGTCAAAACCCCCTGGTGGGCAGACGGAGCTGCTAAGAGCGCGTCCACACGGAGAATACAACATGAATATATGAGTATGTGGAGCATGATCATCATCATCATCATCATCATCCCCCCCAACCCCCCCCCGGTTTATCGGCCTCTCCCGTTTCCTCCGTTCATTACCGGCTGATCCTCCGCCTCCAGCACGGGCGCCGTCTGCACGCCGCGTGCGTGCGTGCGTGCGTGCGTGCGTGCGTGCGTGCGTGCGTGTGCGTGTGTGTTGGGGGTTAAGTGATATTATCCTGCACCCTCGTCATGTGGAATAACAGTCCAGCCCCCAGCCCCCCCCCCCCCTCCAGACAGCAGGTGTTTTTAATCCCCCCACAGAAGGGTATCACTCACTCAGTGATAAGTTGTGGGTGAAGGTGACGACTCGGACGTTATTATGAGTCATTAATATAACGACTCCTATACAGATATAATATATACATATAGTAATATGTCCTTTTCATGAGGGACGTAAGGAGAAGAAAACTCAAGTAGTACCTCAAAAGAAGAAGTAGGAGAAGGAGGAGGAGAAGAAGAACAACAACAACAACAACAACAGTTGGAGTAAGAGTAGAAGAAGAAGAAGAAGAAGAAGAAGAAGAAGAAGAAGAAGAAGAAGAAGAAGAAGAAGAAGAAGAAGAAATAATGTTTTGTTGATTTCCTGGTTTATTAGTTCATGTTGGCCAAGGAGCTGAAACACCGAGTAGCGATCTCTCCCGTGAGCGTGGAGCGTCACGCAGTGTTTAGACGGCGGCGGCCTCTGGGGGTCAGAGGTCAGAGGTCAGGGCCAACAGCCGCAGAGCCGACCGCCACCCTGTCAACTGACCTGAGACCAGCCACGAGGACACGGGGCGACTCCTGAGTGACGAGGTCGCTACTTATGGAGGGGGGGGACCATCTGTCCTCCCCCTGACGGACATTCACCCCCCGCAGCCTCGACCCCGGCGTGGAGCGGCCCGGCGGGGCGCGGGCCTCCTGCCAGATGACACCGAGGATCAGCCGGCGGCGAGGACAGACGACACGACACGCGCACGCCGCCCGGGAGAAACGCCTCGAGCTGTGTGTGAGTGACAGTGTGTGTGTGTGTGTGTGTGTGTGTGAGACAGTGTGTGTGTGTGTGTATGTGTGTGTGTGAGTGACAGTTTGTGTGTGTGTGTGACAGTGTGTGTGTGTGTGAGTGACAGTTTGTGTGTGTGTGAGTGACAATGTGTGTGTGAGTGACAGTTCGTGTGTGTGTGTGAGTGACAATGTGTGTGTGAGTGACAGTTTGTGTGTGTGTGTGAGTGACAATGTGTGTGTGAGTGACAGTTCGTGTGTGTGTGTGACAGTGTGTGTGTGTGTGAGTGACAGTTCGTGTGTGTGTGTGAGTGACAATGTGTGTGTGAGTGACAGTTTGTGTGTGTGTGAGTGACAATGTGTGTGTGAGTGACAGTTTGTGTGTGTGTGTGAGTGACAATGTGTGTGTGAGTGACAGTTTGTGTGTGTGTGTGAGTGACAATGTGTGTGTGAGTGACAGTTTGTGTGTGTGTGTGAGTGACAATGTGTGTGTGAGTGACCAGGGTTTTTCCTGCATAGAGAAAATTTGGGCGCGCGCCTGAGCCTTTTTGCCGAACGCCTATGACAAATCCCGAGCGCGTAAGGCAAAACAAAAAAAAAGCTGCGCGAATGGACGGAGCGGCCAGCTGTTGATACGACGATGCGAGCGCCGACATAGGAGCTCAGCCGTGCTGCGTGCACGCGGATGAGTTTTCGCTCACTACCCCCCCGTCAACAACTCTTCTTCGGAGCGTCGAAGACCCATTTTGACCCAGGAAAAACCCAGAGTGTGTGTGTTTGTAACAGCGTGTTTGTAACAGTGTGTGTGTGACAGTGTGTGTGTGAGTGACAGTGTGTGTGTTTGTGACAGTGTGTGACAGTGTGTGTGTGTCAGTGTGTGTGTGACACTTGCAGACAGGCGGCCAGACCTCCCATAGGTCTTCATCAATATGTTCTCAACAACAGTGCGTGAAACAAGCAGACCAAGGGGAACAAGCCCCGACACACACACACACACACACACACAGCTCTTTGAAAGTGATACATGGATCTGGCGTGCAGCGGAGCGCCACTCCAGATCCCCTCAGACGGGCAGAGACCGTGCACACACACACACACTAAGTGCTGCGACAATGCGGACCAACTGCAAAGATAATATGGACGAGTGCCTCATACCTCAAAGAAAAACTGAAGCTCATACATGCATTCCTTGGTATCACATGTTTACACACACGCACACACACACACACACACACACACACACACACACACACACACACACACACACACACACACACACACACACACACACACACACACACACACACACACACACACACACACACACACACACACACACACACACACACACACACACACACACACACACACACCTCTGTAAATAACTATCCATCCCAACACAAATCACTGTCAGAGTGTTCTCCATTCCAACATGTCGGCAGACGGCATCCTGACCTTTAGGGCGTCGACACAACGAAAGGATATGATTGGGCGGCAGGAAGTTCCAGCAGAGCACCTGATTGGCCAGCGCCAGGTAGCGCTGGAAGACGGACGACATCTGGGCGTTGAGGTTCTCCCTGCGGCTGAACTCCTGCAGCACCTCCATGGTCAGCATGAAGATCTGACGCAGGCCGTCCTCCTGGAGGAGAAGGGGGAGGAGTCAACTAAGGGGACGGGGCAGGGAGGGCACGCCAGGTGTAACGAGGAGGTGGAGGAGGAGCAGACCTGGAAGAGGCGCTTGCAGCTGCCGTGGAACTCCATGCTGAGGCCGATGCTGCTGGTCTTACTGGAGCTGGAGAACTCGCTGAGCAGAGCGGTGAGGATGGAGCACGCCAGGGTCTGCTGTGGAGGAGGAGTCACAGGGGCAGAGGTCAGACAAGGAGGAGTCACATGGGGTCAGAGGTCACACGGGGGAAAGAGGTCACACAAGGAGGAGTCACGTGAGGTCAGAGGTCACACAAGGAGGAGTCACGCTGAGGGAGCGAAGAGAGGCTGCACGGAGGAAGGAAGATATCTTGTTTCTCAAGCATCCTCGATTCCTTTCTGTGCCTCCTAGGCTCTTCAGTGCCTCCTCTCTCCTCCAGATGCGTTGAGGAACAGAGATCGGATTGTTTCCATCAGGAGAAATGAGACGAGCAGCGGGCAACAAATATAAGTCAGCAAGTAAAACACAGAAATGAAAGATTGAATAAAAGGAAAGTATTGTATTTAAATGAATTAAAGAAAGATTGTAAAAAAGAAATGAAAAAAGAAAAACTGTTAATATTTATATATATAAATATATATTAAATGCAAAATAAAAGTAAAACATTTTTAAATATAAAAGACAAAAATTACAAAGTATAGTAAAAAAAAAAATAATATCAAAAGAAAAGATTTTAAGAAAGAAATTATGATATATATGAAGGAAATAAAAGATTGTATAAAAAAGAAAATATATTTTTTAAATGTGTTACAAAAAATTGTAAAGAGAAAAGAAACAAATATAGTAAATATAAAAAAATATATATATATACACAAAGTTAAAAGGAAAGTAGTTGTAAATATAAAAGTGAAACGAGGTACATGAACAAGGAAATTATGTTAAATATAAATAAATGAATATAAGAAAGAAATGAAAGAACAATTGTATCTAAAATAAAAAATAATATTAAAAAATAAATAAAAGTGAATAAATATGAATGAAAAGGGTAAATATAAAATAGAGAGAAAGAACTTCCTCCCGTCTGGCATGTGAGCCTTTAGTCTGGAACCAGAAAACCATAGAACATCGCCACCTAGTGGAGGAGAGGAGGCGACTAGGGCTGGAGGTCTGTGGACCTGGAGGTCTCCTCACCACTGTGGGGTTCAGACCTTCAGGAAGACATGTTGGAGGTCTCTGGACCTGGTGGTCTCTGGACCTGGTGGTCTCTGGAACTGGAGGTCTAAGGAACTGGAGGTCTCCTCACCACTGTGGGGTTCCCGCTGCCGATGAGGTGTCCGACCTCGAGGAAGACGCTCTTGCAGCTGACGCTCTTGTCCAGCGAGCCTCTCTTCACGACGACCGCCACGGCCAGCAGGATCTGCTCACGCACGTACTTCTGCAGGCTGGAGAGGGGGGGGGGGGGGGTATTATGGGATGTTAGTGTGAGGATCTTCTCCTCCTGTGACTTTAAATCAAGGCTCTGATCCAGAGGAACATAAAGAGAACGCCAAGAAAAGCAAAGAAAGATGTTGGGTCTCAGATTGATTTCTCTGGCCTGAATCTGTTGGAAAAGTACAAACTGACTTGTTTTTGTTCGTCCCAAACAAAAACAAACGGACTAGTTCGTTGAATAGTTTTGGTTGTGGACTTGGGAACTCGTCTCTTCTTCTGGGACGTTTTTAGAAGAAATATGTAATTATGAGCTTCGACTTCTCGTGGATGAAAACCTGTTAAAGCTGCATTCTCTCTCTTGACCACCAGGGGGCGACTCTTGGTCGTATAGAAGTCTATGCTCCATGTGTTGTAGCTGCATTCTCTCTCCTGACCACCAGGGGACTCCTCTGGTTGTATAGAAGTCTATGCTTCATGCTGCATTCTCTCTCCTGGCCACCAGGGGGCGACTCCTCTGGTTGTATAGAAGTCTATGCTTCATGTGTTAAAGCTGCATTCTTCAAAGGTCCCACCCTCAGGTTATGTTAAGCCCCTCCCCTTTCTGTCTCACTTGGGTCTCTGGAGGACGTAGGTGAGCAGGAAGGCCCGGAGCGACTCGATGCTGCTCTTCTCCAGCAGGATCCACTCCCGCACCGCGGCCTCCATGATGGCCGTGGCCGCCTGGAACAGCACGTAGTCCACCTTGCTGGTCTCTGAGGGGACAACAACAACGGGGTCACGTCCTCTGGGGGAACACGCTCAGAATTAACAGGGCCGGGGCCAAAGGGGCGTCGCTTGTGTGACGGTTCTAGCATGTCGGTTCTAGCATGCGCGTCGGTTGTCACGTGTCGGTTCTAGCATGCATGTCAGTTGTCGCGTGTCGTTTGTTGCGTGGCGGTTCTCGCGTGGCGAAGAGGCTCAGGTCTGAGCAGCTGCATCTTGAGCTGCGTAACCGTGTTCATACATGGTCTGGTCTGAGCAGCTGCGTGATCTACTCATTCCTCCATTAGTAATACCCAGACAGAGCAGCAGGAGGCGTGGAGCCCAGAGCGGTCGGGACTTCTTGCTCCTCTTGATCAACTCGGGGACCTCTGGATCACGTAGTCAACACGTGTGTTTAAGTGCACCGATGACGTCAATAGTTACCCAAGATGTGCTTGCAGATGGCAAAAGGTGATTTTGACTTCCTGAAGGACAGGAATATGTGTTCCGCATGCTGCCTCTGCTCGGTGCTGACCATGGAGGGCGGGGCCTGGGAACAGACAACAGGGACACAAGGCGGCGGCGTCATTATAACATCTTCTGTCTTCCATCTGTGATACTGAATATTTGTTTTAGAGGAATATATTTTATTTGATGAGAAATGGATTAAACTTGTTAAAAAAGTGCTAATTAAAAAACTAATTAGAAGATTGGTGTGTGCACCAATACATCTATATTAATATGATCTACTTTGTCTAATACACAGTTAATTTGTCTAATTTACCCATTCAACAGTTATACCATTACAATCTGCAGACATACACACACACACATTATATATATATATATATATATATATATATATATATATATATATATATATATATATATTTACTGTTCACCCATCCATTATCAATACCGCTCATCCTCATTAGGGTCGCGGGGGCGCTGGAGCCGATCCCAGGTGACATAGGGCGAAGGCAGGGGACACCCTGGACAGGCCGCCATCAAGGGCACACATAGGGACAGACAACCATTCACTCTCACATTCACACCTATGGGCAATTTAGAGATCAATTAACCTGCTGCATGTCTTTGGACTGTGGGAGGAAGCCGGAGAACCCAGAGAGAACCCGGAGAGAACCCACGCTGCCACGGGGAGAACATGCAAACTCCACACAGAAGGGAATTGAACCCACAGCACTCTTGCTGTGAGGCGACAGTGCTAGCCACTACACCACTGTGCAGTTTTACAATCTTTCTTTAATTTTTTTAATACAATTATTTTCTTTTATTCAATCTTTCATTTCTTTCTGTTTTACTTGCTGACTTTTAGTGCCGCTGCTCGTCACACACACAGGTTTTTTGGGCCGATCACCGATCACTGAAATAGTATCTGCCGATCCCATAATACCGACCACGGCGTCGACTGAAGCATTCTATTTATTGTGTAGCATTATTGCCTAGGACTATGAAAAAATACACATCTAAAGCACCTCAAACATTAAAGAAATTACAGATTTCTTTAAACATTTAGGACTTTTACTTTGATAACTGTCCTAATTGATACATTCAAATTGTTTGATTGCTATTGAAGGGGATTGATTTCAGATATCTATGGAACACATCTGCATTATGCATTTCCTGGAACTCTTGGGGAAATCTATATACTGGACTTTTTTAACATACAAAAGTCTGACTTATTTTTATAAACTCTTCTTTGGTACAGTAACAATGTTTTAATGTTAGCATAATTCAAGCTAAATCTCAGAAACAATCTATTAATATACAAAATCAGTTCATTGTTTACTTGTATATGTTAGTGTATGATTTGTCGACATCTTATTTTGAAAAACGGATGTTGTTTCACGTGGCTCTTTCCGCTATCTTTGCAAAACCTGATGTTGTGTCACGTGAATCCTTCCGCTAACAGCACTCGATCAGGAGCGAGGGTTTTCATAAAGTTAGCGGGTAACTTTATGAAAACCCTCGCGCGCTCCTGATCGAACGCGTGTAGCGTGAGCATCAGTCTATATAGGCTCAGACATGTGAGCATCAGTCTGTAGGCTCAGACATGTGAGTGTCGGTGAGTTGACCCAGAGGTTCAGCTCGGGAGATGGGGCGCCGCTCGCTGCGGGAGGCTCCCCTCGCGGACCTCTCACTCTGCGGCACTCGGCGGGCACTCCGTCTCAGTTGGGGCACGCGGCGACTGAAACGTCTCTGATAGTATTTCTCGCAGATGTGACGTCATCTGATCGATCGGTTATGATCGGCCGTTTTGAGAACGCCGATCATAACCGATCATGGCAATATTGGCCGATATGGATCGGCGCATCCCTATATATCCATATATAACCCCCCCCCCCCTCCCGTCAACAACATAAATTTCCCTCGGGATTAATAAAGTATCCATCTATCCCGCCCCCCTGAAGCTGTAAACCTAAGGGAAACACTGTATATATATATATATATATATATATATATATATATATATATATATATACAAACAAACATACATATTACATACACATATACACACAGGACTGTCTCAGCCCCTCTTCCTCCACTTGGTGCTCGCGCAGTTCTCCTCGCGCCACTAAACTGGTGCACCTCCTTCTCCTCTGACCCGCAGCACCATACAACATACATGACAGTGTTTCTCCCCTAATGTTGTTTGGTGATAAATCAACCACAACATTAGCGATGTTTATAAAGGAGGAGGGAGGGGCGCGGCGGGGGGAGGGGGGGGGGGCGGGGGCTCGTGAGCATCGCGGAGAAAGTCGGGGTGAAAATCTCAAAAGAACTCAAATAAATGCCCCGTTGGATATCAAAACATATTTGGGGGGACTTAATGACAGAGAGAGTGAGTTTTTTTCTTAAATACTGAAAAATGAAAAAAGTGGCTCAAGCAAAAAGGGCATTTTTTGACATGACGTCACAACTGGTCTGAGTTTCCTAAAAAAATAAACAAACAAAAACTCACAAAATCCGTGATTTCAAAGCTTTGCAGCTGTTTACTGATGTTAGTTATGTTTAGAGAATAGAGAGAGTGAAAGAGAGAAGAGAGAGGAGATAGGAAAGAGAGAGGAGAGAGAGAAGCAGAAAGGAGAGAGAGGAGAGAGAGAGAAGAGAGAGAGAGAGATAACAAATTCTTATTCCGTTCTATTTAACAGGGGCTGGTCTAGGATTTGCGTGGCCAGACTGAAAAAAAATTCATAAGGCCTCTCTTGTTCAGAGGTCTGGGCCAAATGTGGAGGCGGGCCATATCCGGCCCGCGGGCCTCAGTTTGAGGACCACTGCTCTTGGCTGTTGATGTCTATCAATATCGCTCATTTTGAAAATGAGGTCAGAGGGCAATAGGATCAGAATCAGACCGGCGAGGAGGGCGATACATCGCTGGCATGACAACCCATTAGCAAATCAGAACGCTTGTACTGTTGTTGCTATATAATAATTTATCTTTATTCATAATGAAAATGTAAACTAGCATTCTGATGCTGCCCAGAGGAGCTAGGTCGAGGATGTATTGCAACATCAGTATAATATGAGGGGCCGTTTAGGCTATAACTAGTGAAACGCTCTCACACTCACTACTGAGACACTCTCACACATACTAGTGAAACACTCTCACACTCACTACTGAAACACTCTCACACATACTAGTGAAACACTCTCACACTCACTACTGAAACACTTACACATACATACATACTCTGTAAACCTATGCACGCTCATATATAAAACACTATTGAACACTTATACATTCATAACTGAATCTCTTGCATATGATTACAAAGATATAAAAAGTTTAGATACATGTGCAAGTGTTTCACGTATATATGTATACATGTTTCAAATGTGTATGTATACGTTTTTCAGTTATATGTATGTATGCTCTTACATGAGGATGTGCAAGCGTCTCACATGTATTCATGCAAGTCATTTCAGTAGTGACTGTGAGAGCGTTTCAATAGTGACTGTGAGAGCGTTTCAATAGTGACTGTGAGAGCGTTTCAATAGTGACTGTGAGAGCGTTTCAATAGTGACTGTGAGAGCGTTTCAGTAGTGACTGTGAGAGCGTTTCAGTAGTGACTGTGAGAGCGTTTCAGTAGTGACTGTGAGAGCGTTTCAGTAGTGACTGTGAGAGCGTTTCAGTAGTGACTGTGAGAGCGTTTCAGTAGTGACTGTGAGAGCGTTTCAGTAGTGACTGTGAGAGCGTTTCAGTAGTGACTGTGAGAGCGTTTCAGTAGTGACAGAGCATTTCAGTAGTGACTGTGAGAGCGTTTCAGTAGTATGTATGAATGAATCTCACTAGCATACGGAAGGTACTTCGGTTAAACCGGAAGGCGGAAGCAAAGAGTGCAGGCGCCAGCGGATAATAGGCTTCTGTGATTTGCCAATGCGGTTGTCTGTCAACATTTTGGGGGAAAAAACAACCAATGAACACTCAATAAGTCACAAGGACCTGCCCACCTCACAGGTGAATCTCATTAGCAATCTGTCAGTCAGAGAAGCCAGAGAACACGGCGCGAACGGACTTCACAACAAGGAAGCAGCTGCAGCGACTTTGGCGAGCAGCGCGGACGAGGAGGAACACGCAGCCAGATAAGTGTCTTTACTAAACTTTACGTGTCCGTTACGTATCTGTTATGTTCCGTTTTACCGTGTCTGTTACGTGTCCCGTCACGGTGTCTGTTACGTGTGCACGGTGCTGACTAGTATTTTGACTTCTCCAGCGCCTGAAGCGCAGCCCCACCCGCAGCCCCACATGGAGCACCCCACCTGCAGCTCTACCTGCCCGGCCAGCAAAGACGTCTCGTGCCCCGGAGGACCATGATACGATGACATGATAGTGAAGCCATATAATAAATTTTCTGTATCAATATTTGTGTTGTGTTTCCTTTTCTATTTCTCAACATTAATATTTTGTAGAAGATGTTAGTTTTTTTTACTGTATAATACATATTTATTTAAAAATAAATAATTGTAATGGTCATTTTTTTTATTTGCACACACCCCATGAAACTTTATCTGCAATATCAAGTCATTTCTCAGTCCTATCTTTGTCATATTGGAGAATAGCGAGACGGACCACGTCATTTTTACTCAAACGATAATACAAAATTGGGTATTTGACATTTATTTATATGTATCTAGCATTGTATTCAGATATTTCACTGCTTTTGTGAAACTATGACCTTTGGTAAAACAATGTCAAACACCAAAACAGTTTGTCCACTTGAGTAAAAGTCTGTTTTCAGAAGAGTTATGAAGATTTTTCTTAAATCAAACTTACATTTTCAGCTTTAGGGCCATATTTTTTTCTTTCCAGGACACTTGTGCCTCATTATATGGAGAGGTGAGATTGTTCTGGAATTTTTGATGTATAACACATGGGTATGTGTTGTATGCAAAAGTCTTTTAAAGGTGAATTAAAAATTCTTTGTAAAATCGAGAAAATGACCCCAGACTCCAGAGGGTTAACCGAAGTACCTTCCGTATGCTAGTGAGATTCATTCATAAATACTACTGAAACGCTCTCACAGTCACTACTGAAATGACTTGCATGAATACATGTGAGACGCTTGCACATCCTCATGTAAGAGCATATATATAACTGAAAAACGTATACATACACATTTGAAACATGTATACATATATATGTGAAACACTTGCACATGTATCTAAACTTTTTATATATTTGTAATCATATACAAGAGATTCAGTTATGAATGTATAAGTGTTCAATAGTGTTTTATATATGAGCATGCATAGGTTTACAGAGTATGTATGTATGTGTAAGTGTTTCAGTAGTGAGTGTGAGTGTTTCACTAGTATGTGTGAGAGTGTCTCAGTAGTGAGTGTGAGTGTTTCACTAGTATGTGTGAGAGTGTTTGACTAGTATGTGTGAGAGTGTCTCAATAATGAGTGTGAGAGCGTTTCACTAGTATGTGTGAGAGCATTTCACTAGTATGTGTGAGAATGAGAGTGTTTCATTAGTATGTGTGAGAGTGTCTCAGTAGTGAGCGTGAGAGCATTTCACTAGTATGTGTGAGAGTGAGAGAGTTTCATTAATATGTGTGATAGTGAGACCGTTTCACTAGTATGTGTGAGAGTGTCTCAGTAGTGAGTGTGAGAGTGTTTCACTAGTTATGGCCTAAACGGCCCCTCATAGTATAACGCTGCTTATGCTTCAAGTCGGTCAGGATTTTATTTTGGCATTGGGTGCCCCTTTTTTTGGTTTGAGCACCGGCCCCCCAAAATGTCTGTGCACGTGCCTGCATATACACACACACACACACACACACACACACACACACACACACACACACACACACACACACACACACACACACACACACACACACACACACACACACACACACACACACACACACACACACACACACACACACACACACACACACACACACAAATATATATATAGAATAGAAATCTACTTTATTAATCCCCAAGGGGAAATTTGTTGACACAGTAGCAACAATAAACTAAACACAATAAAATATAAATATAAGAAAGAAAGAAAGTGACTGCATAAAGTATACAAAGTGAAATATAAAATACATACAATATATATATCTCATAAATAGCCATCAATATAGCATCAATAGCCAACAACATAAGCGCCTGTGTTTCAGCTGTTTAGTGGAACTGATAGTTCAATGTGACGCATCTCTGCTCTGGTCACCTTGGTTACAGCTTTAGACCCTCTCCCAACCCCCGTTGTGAGCTCACGTAACGCAACCGACGGTGTCGTGGTGTCTGTCCGGGCACCAAAACACACGGTATACATCGTGACCCACAACACCTACAGCGAAGCCCACCGTCCAGCTGCTGGGCGACCACGTGACGGTAAAACGAGTCACGTGGAGCTACTATTCCACTTAAAAAACAGCTGTTATTTGTACATGTAAATGACGAAGGCTGTTAAATAATTATAACACGGGAAAAGAAGCAAAATGGCAGAAAGGGACGAGGCTGCAGCTCAAGTACCCATCACACACACAGTCATGACATGCATGTGGGGGTTAATGGAGGCTGAGGGGCTCGTGCGGCTGAGGGGGCAGCAGCCGTTGGCGTAAAGAAGCGAACGTAACGGCTGAGCGCGAGCCGCCGGAATTCAGAACGTCCGCGCGCGAGGGCACGGTTGGTCGCGTTTGAACAACGTGATAGCGGTTGGTCGATGTTTTAAAGACGGAGAGAGAGAGAGAGAGAGAGAGAGAGAGAAGAGAACCGAGGGGGCTGTGAGGTGTTCTATGCGGGATGGGGAGGTTGATGCCGGGGGCGGGAAGGCGCCACGCACCGCTCACGCACCGCCACGCACCGCTTCGACGGGACAAATCTGAACACACATGACAACAGAAAAGAAGAAACTTGGTAGAGTGGTCGCGTGCGCGCCCCCGTCCGTTAAACTCCTCGCGAGAGGAAGCGGCGCTCACGTCCCGCGCGCCTCCGCCATGGCGGCCGAAGGAAACCCGGTCAATAGCTCACCATTAAAACTTTGGCAGCGCTTTCCAGCTGTGTGATCACTTCTGGTGCACCGAGCGCCGCCATCGTCGTCGTCCCTTTCTGATGACGCGCTGTGCGCGCTCTGCATTGTGGGAGCTCAGTTGGTACCCGGCGGGAGGGAAGTACTTTATTTCAAGTTTAGTTTAATCGACTGCATTTTTGTTGCACTATTACTTATTACACATTAGTATTAATAATATATATCATAATTGTTTGTATATGTTATATTTATATATTTCATTACTTTATATTACAGATTCGTTTTTGTAATGATCTATATATATATATATATATATATATATATATATATATATATATATATATATATATACTTTTATATACTACTTTGTTTTTAATTATGTATATTTACATCTATAAATGTTACATCTTATAATTGATACATTTGATTATAATGATATACGACGTAAACAGTTTTTCTTTCTCGTGAGTTCAATTTTACTTTGAAAATATCTGTAAAAAAGAGAAGAGGGCTATCTAAGGGGGTGGCGGAGCTACGGGGCCCTTGAGCAAGGCACTGCACCGTGATGGATGCTGCTCTCACGGGAAACACCGGCTTTGTTTACATGCAGCTTGTGAAATAAAAATTGCAACATTTTGAATAATCTTTTTTTATTGAGTAAACACATAATAACATTTCGATTTATATAGCGCTTTTCTAAGTACCCAAAGTCACTTACAGAGTCCAGTCACACACACACACACACAGTCATCCCGGTGGTGGTGAGCTACATCAGTAGCCACAGCTGCCCTGGGGCAGACTGACGGAAGCGTGGCAGCCAATCAGCGCCTACGAACCCTCCGACCACCACCAACATTCATTCACATCCATACGAACCGGGGTGAGGCTGTGTGCATTTCTTTAGGATGGTGGGGGAAACCGGAGTACCCGGAGGAAACCCACGCAGACATGAGGAGAACACGAGGAGAACATGCAAACTCCACAGAAAGGACCTGGAACCACTGGGAGGACCAGGATTCGAACCCAGGGCCTTCTTGCTGTGAGGCGACAGTGCTAACCACTGAGCCACAGTGATGCATTGCATTTTATTTTTATTTTAAGTGCACAGCGCTAGACTATGAAAGCTATAGTCACTCGAGGACTTACAAGTTACTCAAAATTGTAACGGCAAAATGTCATTCGAACAAATCAGAGGGAAGTCTTGTACTCTTTACGAATTTATTTAAGTCACATTAAACAAACATACGAGACTACGTCCTAAGACTAAGGTTTATTATACATTTAGAATACTTTATCGATTACAAGCAAACCATATATAAAAACACAAATGCATAAACTGTGAAAAAACGGGCCACTCGGTCCAAATAGAGTGCTTCCCCTTTAAATATACTCCGATGCTCTTTTGTCTTCTTTAGGTTTTAAATGCAATGAATACTTTACAGGTCTCAGCGCGGCTCTTAAGACACGAAAGACCTCGCTACGTGTGCTCTGGATGTAGCTGTGTGTGCGCGACCTCTGGTGACCTCTGGCGACCCTCCTCTAGTGGCCCGTGCACAGCTTGTAGAGCGAGCCGCTGCTCCGGGCCCCCCCCGTGGGCTCCAGCCTCTTCAGCTCCACCAGACACAGGACGTACAGCGGCGTCTTGGTCCCTGTGG